>SNQJ01S0046370.1:48788-71438 GCA_010110895.2 Picea sitchensis
GCAGCATCACCTTGCAATTTGAGAGCTACCCAATGGTGCCAAGTATCTCCCCATACTGATTTTCTTTCTTTAATGAATGATTCAATACTAGGGCCATCACATTTCCCTGTAAAATACATCTTGCTATGAAAAAACCCAAAAAATAGATCAATAAGTTATGGCAAAAATTCGCGGTTTTTTTCGGAAAAACCCTGAAAAAATGTTGAATTTAAAATGCTCATAACTTCACTTCCCGGACTCCGTTTTGGCTGATTTTTTTTTTGAAATTGGGTGAAATTGTGAGAAGAACTCAGATCTATAATTTATTTGGGAAAATTCAGCCTCCAATTGCTACAGAAATAAAAACAAATCGCGTCGCCATCCGTAGAAAAAACCCTAAAAAACTGCAGATTTTAAAACTTCAATATCTTGACCTTCCGGACTCCGTTTCGGACAATTTTTTTTTTTAACTTTGGTGTTTTTCTGAGAGGAACTCAGATATACAACTCTTTTCTACAAATTTTGCACAGAAATATATTGAAAATGTCTGGAATGTCGCGACCCTCTTTTTTCTTCTCCGAAAAAAAAAATCTACAAAAATAAAAAATAGTTGCCCACAACTCCGGCCAAGGAAAGTGCTCTGATACCACTTGTTAAGTACCTAAACCAGATCTGCAAATATACTTCAGAAATAACCAAGAATAAACCATAAACCATTCACCATAACATGAACACAAGTTAAGAGTCTGAATAGATCTATCAATATAATAACCAAAAATACTGAATTTAAAATGCTCATAACTTTACTTCCTGAACTCCGTTTCGGCTGATTTTTTTTTTGAAATTGGGTATTTTTCCGAGAGGAATTCAAATACCCAATTTTTTTTTTCCAAATTCAACTCATAAAACCTTATATCTGAACCTGAAGTGCGCCTCCCTCTTTCTCTTCCCTAAAAAAATTCTGCAAAAAGAGAAAACAAATCTTCCCTTCTTTGGCCAAGGAAAGTGCTATGATACCAATTGTTAAGTACCCAATACTGAATACAAAATCACAACAACAGATACACAAGAACAATATGTAAAATCTTCTTTATTACTATCAAACTCTTAAGGTAGGGCAACACCATACAATGGATCCTATTATGGAAGGGATCCTCTCATGTTCACTTGCCTCTTCGAGGGGGCAACCTCCTAATGAGCTTCAGCTCCAAATACAATACTTCTTTTCATGTCTCATTACATTGCTTAAACCCCTTTATATAGTTCTACCATCACCTAAGAACATTCTAGAGGAGGAATCTTCTAGAAGTAGAACCTTCTAAGAAGTCCTCTTACATTTATTGTATCTAATTACTCATTTATTATATCTAACTACCATAGTGGGTCTTATTTAATAATATAGTGGACCTAGTCCACCTTACATTGAATGACCACATTCTCATATATTAAATGACTTCCTCTAATAACACATAACTACATTCCCATTGGGTACCTCCCTAGGTACCCCATATTACCTCCCTAGGTATACCACATCATCACTGCACCCATTGCTCATACATCCCTTACCACCTCACCCACTTACATGGTCTGGATTTGTCCTCACCCGGAAACATCCCACATCCAATGAGAACTAGCCCAATAGGAAATCCTAGCGTCCCATCCAAACCTAGCTTGTAGAATAGCATAACGTCTTTGAGCACTTGTCTGGGAAAGGGGGTTTCATGCACATGTTTAAATAACTTGATTATTAGATGTGAGTGACATTGCTATGATCCCTGTGACTTATGAGCCCATGGAAGGTGTACTTGTTTTTGTTGTAAGGTCACACCCGATCGACAGGTACACATGGGGAGATGATTAGTTCGGAACTCCATAGGGATAAAATCCCACCATATGGATGTTGAGACCCCAACCAGGGGCAGAGAAATATCATAGGTTTGCACCAGAGAGAGAGGAGGACGTTCCACCAGGGACAACCTGGCAGGCCTGGACCCAGGGGGTTATTTCCCCTCTCACCATAATGTAGGCCTTGGAAGGCCCATGATGTCACCCATGAGACCCATGATGTCACCCAGCATTTTGGACACTTTGGAGGCAGTTGTGTGCCAAGTGGCACGTGTGGCAGGATCCAGAGGCCCAAGGAGGCCTAACGTTTTGTGCCTAGAGGCCAATGTTTCTCTAAGAAGGCCTAACATCACCCTAAAAGGGCATGCCATCATCTTTTCAGCTTGATTTAGGGTTTTATTATGTCATTTAATGTAAAAATTGGATATTACATGTAACTGGCAATGTTGGCCTTTTTTACCTAATTATGGCCATTGATATTGTATAAATAAGGGTTTTTACCCTTGTATTTTTCATCATCTTTCACTCACACTTAGTGAGGTATGAAATTTGTGCCCTACTTAGGGTTTATTAGCTGAAATTTTAGGCACACTTGTTGAAGGAGGCTAATTTTGGAGTATTTTGGCAATTTTCTTGGTGGAAGTGTTCAACTAGGGTTTTTGCTTGATGATTCTTGATGAATGTAATTAATATTTCTGCAATTACTCTTAATTGAATGGTTATGGTTATGTTTATCTTGCATTTACAATAATATTATGAAATTGCTTGCTTAAAACCCTAGGAAGATAAGCACATGTTATTGTCCTTTCTTTAAAAGCCTTCACCTACTAGATTTTTCCAAGAAGTTGGTTTTCTTGAAGCCTTTGCTAGGGCCTTTCCATTGCAACACCCTAGCACTTGTTGCTTCATATTAGTCATTGTTTGCTTCATTTTTGAGTTAAAGAAGGAGGAAAATTACTAAGGCCTAGCGTTACCTACACCTTAGTAGTAATTTTCCCCCCAGGGTTTGGTAGTTGAAGCCTTGGCTTACCAACACTTCAACTATTAATCTCTCTTGTATTTGGCTCTCCTATTATCATCCTTTTCCTTCAACATTTGTTCATACCTAATAGACTCCATTTTCCCTAAAAGAACTAATCTAAGACTTCCTATTGAGTGATTGACCAAAACAACCATCAAAACCTACACCTTAAGCCTTCTACTAACTACTTCTAACATTAGAATAGACTAACCTACTAACTTTGTTGTTGTTGTTAAAAAAGTAAGATACAACCATACTTTGCAGCACTAAAAAGATTCTGAAAGAAATTGAAAAAGTTGATTATTCTTGGTCATTTTGAAGCTATTTCAAGGCACTTATTGTGAAGTATTGTCTTATAAATATTGTTGCTATAAATTTTTGTTTACTTCACCATTATATCAGCCAATAGATTTTATTGAGAAATTTTGTGATTTTATGAAGTGATAACAAGAAGTTCTACTTGCGAAAGATATACTTTCTTGTTGTTTTGTTCTAGGCAGGTGCATATTAATATTTTACTACTTCATTGGTTACAATCCTGGGACTTTCTGATCAATGATGACTTGTGAGAGGGGACCTTTTCATAGAATTATTGACCTTGCCTTCTCAAACCCCCAGGTCACCGGGGACGTCTCCCCTGGGCCATCAACCCTAAATAGAAAGAGGCACCCTATTGAGGTGACAGTGATAGGATAGTCTCTAGTTACACCTATTTGCTTTCCATTAACCTTTCCTTTGATCAAAGTACAAATTGTGTGATAACAAGCCTCTTTGTAAAGGGTGAGATTCCTTTCGTCTGTGATACAATTTTTCCAAGCCCACTTATTTTCCATTCATTTATCTCTTTCTTGCATATTTCAAGGAACAAGTTGGAGGCCACTATCCTAGCTTGGTGTCCAAATATCTATAGTATCATTCACAAATACCTCATGGAAATGAGAAGGTTGCCTTGTGATTAGACCCCCTTTTCCTCAGTCATGTAACTGAGAACCAATACCCTGGCTTGGTGACCAGATGATGTTAATGGCATACCTCTAAATACCCATGATCACAATAGGTTGTCTTGTGATGAGACCTACCATCCTCCAACTAACCCCTTGAGTATCCATTATCATTTTTTTTTAGGTTTCCTATTTCTTATAGAGAAGTGTTCATTTCTTTCTTGGGGATCCCTGGGAGAAGCATCTCGAAGGTTTTTTAATTGGATTTTATATTTTTCCAGCTACTTTTACCCTTTGGGACTTTATCCCCTTCTTCCCATGAGATAAGGTATAATCCCTTCTTGGGTCGGTACACTCGAATGTCCCAAAAGGCGAGGAGATGGAGGCAATGAATCATGGAAAGTAACAAGTATGGTCAGGAATGGATGATGACTCTTTAAAGAACCACCCAGTAGCAACCTATTCCCAAGGGTAACCAACTTACTATGACACAATGACATCCACCATGATTAAATAAGGCAAAAATCATAAATTCCAAGAAAATGTTTTGAAATCAAGAAATATCTTTCGCAACATGCTCAAATGCTTCAAATATTAGAGTAACACTTACCATAACACCTGGACTCCTTACTTCATGGAGAAAGATCCATCTCCTTCTTGGACCAGGCCGGTGTGGTGGACACTGGTGGTGGTGTGTGTAGAATGCATCAATGAAGATGAAGGGGTCCTCCAGGGCTATGCTCTGTCCATCTGGCTCTCAGCACTCCATGCCTACAACTTGTGGATCTCGAGACATGATCTCCTTAGTTAACCCTAAGTTGAGGGTAACAGACTAATCTATCACAACCCTCTGTCTGAAAATGAGGAATTCAAGCGCCAAATATAAGACCTACTTGAAAAGGGGCACATATGTCCAAGCTCATCACCTTGTGTAAGACCAATTGTTCTTGTACAGAAGAAAGATGGGACTTGACGACTATGCATTAATTACAGGGCCCTAAATAAAATCATAGTCAAGAACCGATACCCAATTCCCAAAATTGACGATCTCCTTGACCAGCTCAAGGGGGCCAAATACTTTAGTAAGATTGATATGAAGTCTGACTACCACCAGGTCCCAATAGAGAAGAATGATGTGTGGAAGACTGTCTTCAAGTACAAAAAAGGTATTTTTGAATGGTTGGTCATGCCCTTTGGCTTGAAAAATTCCCCAACAACTTTCATTAGGATGATGGACGATATATTGCATCCTTTCACCAATTTTTTTGTGGTGGTGTATTTGGATGACATCCTCATATTGTATAAGACATGGAGCACCAACCACGTTATTGACTGCCTCAGTCGACCTCCAGTTGCATCATTAACCACGATGCTACACTCCTGCGGACATCAGACCTATGGGTGGCTCCAACTCTACGAGAGATATCCTGACTTCCCCACTACCTACCATATGTCATGCACAAATATAGTGGTCACTGAATTCCATCTTCAGGATGGGTTTTTGTGTCATCTATCCCATCTTTGCATCCCATCAAGCGAGCGAACAAAGCTGATTTGGGAAGCTCACTATAGTCAGGTGGTAGGACACTTCGATGTAGAAAAGACAGTGGTAGTGTTGCAACAACATTTATATTATCCAAAACTTTGACAGGATGTCAACAAGTATAACAGGTCATGTTGGCATAGGGGCAGACCCAGGGTTCAACGCTATAACAACGCACAAATAAAACCCTAACTATCGGCCCTTTCGGCAACACCTACGAAGCAGATGAAGTCTCACCCGAGGTAGAGGCAGAGGTGGTTGCAGGACTCCAGTGTCTGCAACCTTAGCTGGGACATAGATCTGTGATTATAGTACCTTAACAGAGAACTTAGAAGTTATATTTCATTAGTATTAAACCAGTATCTACTTTGCAGACAAAACCCTAATTACAGAGCATCGCAGTATTCAACTAGATCTATTATACTCCATCACTAAGAAAGTAAACACATAAACACATCAATACATCACACAAAGCATTCAAAACATAGGATTTGTGTGGCTCACCCCCACCCTAGGGCTACATCCACCAACTCTTTGTCTTCTTTATTAGCTTTCTTCAATCTTCTTACATGCACAGAGCCTTCAGATCAACTTCACAGAGGACAGGAGATGTGCGCACTCTTCGTTAGATCCTCCTTCCCCAAGCTAGGTTACAACACAAAGCCTGCATACAGTCCCTTACAACCACTTTCACTCAGCCTTGCAAACATTCACAAAGCACTTACAATTGTTACTTGCACTCAGCACCACTTACAACTAACTTGTCATTTGCACTTAGCCATTCATACTCACTACATCACCTAGCATCTATTTATACATTACAAAATCGGGCCTAAACATGGGTAAACCCATGGACCGACATCCCCATACCCATTACATAATCCCAAATCCCAAAAATCCCTAAGAAGGGGCTGAGATCCCATGATCTCCGCTTCGTCTTGCGTTCCGCCTTCGAAAGCCTGTCAAAGTCCCAAAAATAGGTCAAACATGACCAAGGATCCTCAAAACTTGGTCAAGGGCCAATAAGCCCCCAAGACTCACCTATGACTCATCCCGAGTCACTTTTCTCTAGGTAGCTCTGCTTCAAAAGCCTCGAGCTTGGCTCGAACTGCTTCGACTTGTTGTTGTGCCATGGCCTCCTGCTCAGCGAACTCTTGGATAAAATCTTCATTGACAAGTCCCTCTAAGCATTGTTCAGCTGCATTAACAACTTGCTCCAGTTCTTATCCTTGACCTTCGATCTCTGTGAATAGATGGAAAGCCTCATCCTGTATAGGTTGGAACCTCTAATTCACTTCCATGACTCTGCTCTGAATTGCATGGATCTGTTGTTGAGCATTGCATTGTTCTTGGGATCATTTCATCCTCTCAATGGCTAATAGGGGCTTCACCTGCACCTGTATTATTTTTTCTTGATTCTTCGCCTCTTGAATCTGTGATTACAGTGTCTTCAATTCAGGGTTCTCAGTGAGTCGCTCATAAGTCTAGGCACTGTGATCACTCCGTTTCTTGCATTCCATGGCTAGGGCCTTTATTCTCTCAATTGTGCCTCGAGCAGTTGCATCTCTTTGATCTCTCACATCCTGCGGAGTGTCGGGCACTGCATGGAGCTCTAAGTCTGCTATTCTTTGTTGTAGTTGTTGGATAGATTCCATGAGTTTCTCTACTTGATGCTCGACTCGGTCTTTTTCCTTTAGCTCTAATCCTGTCACAGAGTGGAGTGCTCTATTGACTTCTTCTTTCACTTCAATTTGCTCTGCGAGCAACTGTTCCTTTTCTTGTTGAATCTGTGCTTTCTCCTTTTCAAACTTCATCTGGAGAGAAACCTTCTCCTTCTCTGCGAGACGACATTGTTCTATGATTACTTCTTGCACTTGCTTCAAGGCCTGAGTGGCTTGTTCAGTTTCTTCTTGTGTGTGACAAAGGCGATCTTCAGTCGCATCAGCTAGTTGGCGAAGTTGGGCTAGCTCATCTCCCAATTCTGGTTCTCCCGATGGAAGGGGCACAGTGGACACTGCGCGACTGGACTAAAGGGCCTGTTGTACCCCTCGGAGTTCAACCTCGATTATGTCATACGTCTCCTCCTGGTTGGCTTCTTTTTTCTGCAATATTTCCTGCAAGGCATTGTTTACAGCTGCGATGATGAAGTGAAAGTCATCGACAGTGAGCACAGTCTTCATCTTAGTCACTGTGGCTCTGGATTTCTTCTGGGAAGAGGGTTTCGAGGGAGAAACCTTCCTCTTCTTCAAACGATCGACCTCATCTCTAGGTGGTGTTACTTCACCTTGCTTCTACTCATGTTCTTTTCCAGTTATCTCTTCTACCTCATCATCAGCCTCTCGGCCAGGTGATATTGAGGCAGTCTTTCCTGAGGCACTGCTTAAGTCCTGGACTTCTTTGGTTTTCTTCCTTCTGCTCGTTCTGGGTGTGGCATGTTCTATGTGAGCAGCCTCCGAGCTATCAAGTTCAGGATCAGACATCTCTGGAAGGTCAGTGGGGATAAGGAAGTCGGTTGACCATTCCTTAGTTATCTCCTCAAGGTCCTCTTTGGTGAGCTTGTAGTACGACTGAAGCTCCTCCTTATGTATGTATGCTCAGGCAGTAATATAGATGAGGGGTCAGAAGCATTGTAGGGTGTTTGACGTCATGTGAGGCTCAGCTTCGATATCCCTTTTCAACTGAAGGTAGTATGTGTGAAAGACAGTGTTCGACTGCAACTGTTTCCCCATATCGCTCAAGTACCAGAGCATGGTGAACTTCGCAGCAAGCGGCTCGAACGGCTCAATCTCGGAGAAGGTCACACCTTCCAGCATCTCCCAAGCAACAAACATGATGAGGATCAGGAGCTAGCTAAAGTGGTTTTTTTAGCCCTGATCCTGTTCTTCGCGGTAGTCCAATTCCAATTGGTTAACTAGGTACTTTGCCCAGTTCATCTGTAGGCCTTCCACGCATTTCCCTGCGAGGTCAATGACAAATCCTGTGACTTGGGTGGGTCTACTCTTTCTTACTTTCTTTCCTGCAATTAACTGACATGCTAGGTGCACTACACCATTCTGGATGGAGGCTACCTTGTAGCCTCGCATCCCCTTCTCCACATAAATGTATATATCCTTGATCTTTTGTGCTAACGCGCAATCTATGGCTTTCCCTGGATAGAAATCCTGTAGGTCGGGTCCTTTCATACTCAATCTGGTGATCCTATGGATCAAATGTGATACGGCGGTCTAGCCATAAGTATCTGCCATGGTAACATGAAAATAGGAGCTTGACACAGGCGTTAACTTCCTGGTGCCTTCCAAAGTGTGGGATTTCGATTACATTCAACAGGGTGGACTGCACGAGGTTCATCGTCCATGGTTGGAGGACTATCTTCGAGGTCTTCCCCTTCATCCTGGTCAAGTATTTATACTAGGAGAGCATGCTATGGTTCTTGTGGTCCCCTAAGTTGAAGTCGCTAAACTTCAATGTTGCGATCTTGTCCTGCTGCGCTCGAACTACGCGTATCCCCTTTGGGAGGTATGCAGTAACCATGGTGTACTCAAAATATTTAGGCACACTATCTTGACTCACCGCGTCGGCCAGAGGCGGGATGTAGTTGGGCAATATGGTCGGGATTAGATTCTCATTTTCTAGGTCATCTTTGTTCTTGGTTCTCTTTTTCGCTGCTGGTCAGGATGGTCTGGATCGGTGAGCAGTCGACGAAGAGGCTTGTACTCCTCTCGTCGATGACACTTGTATACCCTCAGACATTACTCTTTCTGAAATTACTCTTTTAGTCATGAGGTCGATGAGTACCTCCTTCACAGACTCTTCTACTACACTAAGTTCTTCGGACATACACGCTTGTGGTTGCCTATCTCGGGTTTGAAGAATAACTACTCAATACAACGGGATGGATAGCGATAGCTTGATGACCACTGCATGAAATCAACAAATTGGTGAGCTCAGATAATCACGGTTGGTAAAAGTGTTCTCGGTGCAAGGTTCGATGGAATAAGTAGATAAATTAGGCAACAAATCTCTCCAACGGGCGAGAAGCCTTCATTAATTCAGTTATGTCTGTTATGGTGCGGTCCCAACAGTCTGATGGTGAGCCTTCTGATCATAAATGCCTTTCTACCCGTTCGAGGTATTGGTCTAACGGTTATACTGTTCCCAACGGCTATATTTCTCTGCCATGGTGAATTTCCATGTGAAGCTATTCTGATATCCTAGCAAAGTGTCAGTTTTGTAAATTTTCCTTCTACGAAGTTCCCTCTGGAACCTTCTGTAACTTTTCGATCTTTGATCTCTTCTTGCTTAGTTTTCTAGCCTACTTTCCAATGAGTTTCGTCTCGGTATTCCTCTTTCCATTCTGATTCTTATCTCCTCTTGGTATATTAACTTTGCAATGCTGATATTATTTCCTAGGATTCAAGGGCAATACTTCTTCTTTATCTGGGCTAGGTGTTTCAGTCTTTTGTGGGTCTTCTTGTGTTCTTCCAATGTCGACATCCAAGTCTTTGGTTTTAAATAGCGTCGATCTGTTCTACTATTCTTCAATCAAGTGTGTGATCCTCCTAGTCATGAAATCTTTTAATTATTTCTTCTTCTTCTCTAAGACTTCTTCTTCTTTCCTTCTGGCCTGATCCCTCTCAATTCAAGATTTTCCTAGTAATATAAAAAAGGGGGCGTTGTTCTCAATAAATTTAACAACTTCAAATTCTTCCTCTGTCGAAATTCTATGGGCCCTTATAGATATCTGAGTGAGCTTTCCACATAATTTTATCATATTTCCTCTAAATAATCCTATTCCCCCCAATGAAGGAATCATAGCAGGTTTTCCTAAGTTTTCCCAAGTTCTTTTTGTCATAATATTCACCTGTGTTTCTCCATCCAGAACACAGTCTATGTCGAAGTCTCCTATTCTTGCTTCTATGTATTCTTTTTCTTTGAAGATCTCTGATAAGTTGATATCTCAGTGGCCATTCATGGTTTCTTTCATTTGCAGTAATACAGTCTCTGATTGTTTCTGGGGTTCTGCAATGGTCTTAGTGTCTTGACCTTTCTCAGGATATTTTTGGCTCATATTCATTCTTTCAACCTTAGAAATCATTCTAGAGAAATCTAAAACTTCATGGTCCACAACTTTACAACAAAGACAACTAGGTTTCCTACAAGGGCATTCCTTAGCCATATGTCCCGGTCTTCTGCAACTGTAACGAAGATTTAATCATCTCTTTATTTTAAATGATCCCCAACCCTTTATGTTCTGCACACTAGAATCATAGTAGCTAACCTGCAAAAAAATATTTATAGGATCCTGCATCCATTTGTTAGTCCAAACATTCTTTCTATGCATAGGTATAACATATCTTTCATTATTTCTATAAGATCTACTCATATCAAACCTCTTTTCTTCTAGTTGTGCCCTAGTTTTCAGGCTAGGACAAAATTTATCAAACATACCTAGATCCATAATCTTGAAACAAAAATTTCCACTAATATTACTTTCAGCAGAGCACAAAGCTTCCAGATCTAAAACTTTTCACTATTCTTACCTCTATCAGAGCAAAAAGAATTCAGATATTACCTCTTTTCTTCAGATCAGACTTCTTTTTTTAGCACAGAGCTTCACAGATCAAGTAGAATACTGCACACTAGGGCAATAGATCTACGCACAGAGATTCCACAGTTTCAGGTCAGATCTTTGCACAAAGCTTCTCTTTACTTAATTCCCAGCAATCATAGTTTATGTCCCAGCGATGGAACCATTTGTTGGCACAGGGGTAGACCCAGGGTTCAATGCTACAATAGTGCACCAACAAAACCCTAACTACCAGCCCTTTCATCAACACCTGCGAAGCAGATGAAGTCTCACCCGAGGTAGAGGCGGGGGTGGTTGCAGGACTCCAGTGTCTGCAACCTTAGCTGGGACACAGATATGTGATTATAGTACCTTAACAGAGAACTTAGAAATTATAGTTCATTAGTATTAAATAAGTATCTACTTCGCAGACAAAACCCTAATTACAGAGCATCACAGTATTCAACTAGATCTACTATACTCCAGCACTAAGCACATTCACATGGACTAGATCTAGCATTTATTCATATTATTAAGCACAAATCATCAACAAATCTATCTATCATTCATCTATATCAAAGCACTAAGAAAATAAACACATAAACACATCAATACATTGCACAAATCATTCACAACACATGATGTACGTGGTTCACCCCCACCCTGGGGCTACGCCCACCAACTCTTCGTCTTTTTTATTATCTTTCTTCAATCTTCTTACATGCACAGAGCCTTCAAATCAACTTTGCAAAGGACAGGAGATCTGCGCACTCTTCACTAGATCCTCCTTCCCCAAGCTAGGTTACAGCGCAAATCCTACATACAATCCCTTACAACCACTTGCCCTCAGCCTTGCAAACATTCACAAATCACTTACAATTATTACCTTCACCCAACACCACTTACAAATGACTTGTCATTCGCACTTATCCATTCATACTCACTACATCACCTAGCATCTATTTATACATTACAAAATCGGGCCTAAACATGGGTAAACCCATGGGCCTACATCCCCATACACGTTACATAATCCCAAATCCCAAAAATACCTAAGAAGGGGCTGAGATCTAGCGATCTCCTCTTTGTCTTTCGCTCCGCCTTCGACAGTTTGTCGAAGTCCCAAAAATACGTCAAACATGACCAAGGATCCTCAAAACTTGGTCAAGGGCCAACAGGTCCTGCACGGCCTGCGCCATTGTCAAACCGGCCATTAAGAAACAAGGCATGTACACCCCTCTTCCTACTCTCGACAGGCCTTGGGAATCAGTCTCGATGGACTACATGTCAGACCTGTTATCTCCATTTTGTGGGATAACTAAGGAGATCATGTCTCGAGGCCCTCAGGTTGCAGATATGGAGTGTCGAGAGACCACATGACCAGCAGTGTCCACTTACACATACGGAAGCACGCTCTATCACCACCTTATGATCCATTGTCAGCAAATCCACCACACCAGCTAGCTTCTGGAAGGCAGATGGGTCTTGCTCCATGCGGTACAAGTCAAGTATTGTGGCAAGTAATCACCCTAATATTCAAGGCATTTAAGCATGTTGTATTTGAGCTACTTTTGATTATAGAGCACTTGCTTGGACATCATGCTTTTGACCCTGTTTCACCTTGGTGAGTGTCATATATTTCCTAGTAAGTAGCCAACCTTTGGGGAAGGTTTGTGATTGGGGGTCCCTTGATGGGTTATCGTACCATTCCCAACCATACTTACCACTTTTCGCTCATTACACTCCCACCATGTTGTCTTCTTCTAGGCCCTTTGACTTTAGTGACCCAAGAAGGGCATGTACCTCATTTCATTGGAAGAAGGAGTTGAAGGCCCTGAGGGATTTGTTGTTGGCTAAAAATATAAAATCCTAAATATAGACCTTCCATATGCTTCGCCCAGGAATCCCCGAGAAATTAATGAAACACTTCTCTATAAGAAAAGGGGGACCTACAAAAATAAACGATAATGAATGCTTAAGGGGTCAGTTGCAGAATGGGAGGTCTCATCATGAGCCGACCTATCATGATGATGGGTATTTAGTGGTATGACATTACCATCATATAGTTACCAAGCCAGGATAGTGGCTCTCAATTACACAACAGAGAGAAAAGGGGTCTCATCACGAGCCATCCTTCTCATTTCCACAACGTATTTTTGAATGACACTGTCATTATATGGACACCATGCTAGGATAGTGGCCTCCAACTCGTTCCTTAAAACATGAAAGAAAGAATGGCAAGAAGATGGGCTTGGAAAAAATGCATTGTAAACGAAGGTGCCATACACCCTCTACAAAGGCACCCATAAATCAGATAATACAAGCCCTTGTGTGTCATGAAACTCATCGACCTATGAAGTCTAAACCCCTTCCACCTCATCACCCACTACATAATCTTGAAATACCATCCTTGGGAGCATCCCCTACTTGAGGGCTTTGGTCTACCCAATAGGACTCCTATGACACCCCTCCCATACTTAAACTTGGTCAATTGTATAGGGTTTTGAGTTTTTGTTTAATGTGATGAGGTAGTTTTGATGCACATTTTTAGGTGCCTTTCTTATTAGATGTGGTTTACACTTGTCATGATATCTTTGACTTGATATATTTGGATGGAATACCCTTTTTGTTTTGCAGGACCTTGCTTGGTGGCCAGTTTTGGGAGAACAATCTTAGCTTGGGCTTCCATGGGGGAAGAAGTCCACAGGATGGATGCCTAGGGACCGCATGTTGGATGACAGAGATGTTCCTTTAGAGGCCTAGAAGACATCATGATGGGCCTAACCTAGCCTCTACCACCCAAACAAATTTCCTAGGAGAGGAAAAACGTCACCTCCTTGAGGGTTGACGTAATGCTTGAGGGGATTTTATGGTGATGGAGTTGTTGCACATTGACACTTGGCATATTTTCACTAGAGGAGGCATGGATTGACCCTAGAACATGATGAGGAGGCTCAAGGAGCCCCAATGACCTCCTTTTTCCTCTCCAACGACTTGTTTAAGGTGTCAAAACGTCCCCTAAAGGGGTGACATCATCTCTTTTTAGGGTTTCTATTATGTTAAAGTGAAAATTAAATATTATTATTTGATGCAAGGGGTAAGATAAGGATTGTTGACACCTTATCTTATGTTTTACCCTTGCTAAGTGGACAAACTATGTTTTAAGGTTTTTGTATAAATAGAGATCATGTGAATCTCATTTGATAACATAACTCTCCCATTGTGAGAAGTATTTGGCTGAGATTTTGCTACTATTGGTGATTATGGTCTTTCTCTCTTGTGAAATGTATTTTGGTGAATGTCTCTAGGTGAATGGATGAGGATTTATGTGCACCCCCTAAAGGTTTGCTCTCTTGGCTCTTGGATGAATTTTGCATGGTAAACTAGGGTTTGATATCTCATTTCTTGGATTAGGTAAGGAAAAAATCTGCACATACTTTTCTTTCTTTCTTATTTGGATTATTGTTTGTAGAAACCCTAGGGAGGAGTATGTTGGATGCACCCTCCATCATTTCTTCATATTATTGTTAAGGATACAAGTCTTTCTTGAGCCAGAGTTGCTAGGAGGAATACGAGTGTGTATACCCTCCTAGATTTACCCTAAGCTGGGTGGCATACCCTAGGTAGTAAGAGGATTTACACACCTAGGGTTGTTGTTGATATAACTTGTTCTTTAAAGACACCATTCACCCAATTTTGAAGGCACTAATCTGAATATTTTGCATTGGAGAAATAAAATAGTGCATTGAAAAATGTGAATTTTTGCCATATTAACTTTTTGCAATCTAGGTTTTGTTTCGTGTGCCTAGAGCACCTATTAGCCATTAGGGAATCCCCTCTAAAGGGGTATTGCTTTCTGTTGTTACAAACATTCATCTTCATCCATTAGGGCTTCCTAAATCCTAATCTAATTTCTTTAATAACTCTTAAATCAACCACTGATAGTTGCTTAAAGTTTGCACACATAAACTACTAGACCTAGCGCACTTTTTGGCAGACTTTGGGGGAGTTTTAGTGGTTGATATTATTTATGTAATAAGTTGTTTGTTACAGTCATAAGGTTGATTTATGTTACTGCAAAATGTGTTTACAACAGCCTTATCTTTTATACTAGTACCTTGGTCTTTAAATCTTGAGTTTCACTGGTGTTTAGCTAGTTTATCTCTTGCATCTTTCACTTGATTTCTAGCACTTGTTTAGTAGCTTATCCCATTTCATTATATATATATACTATTACTAACATCTTCTATTAGGGACAACAAGCTTGACTTGCTTGTCCTATTGATATATTGCATTGTATACTTGGTTTTCCTTGTGTCTCGGGTGGGTATTATCTCTTTGCAGGTCACTCAGAGCATTGGAAACCTCAAACAACCCTCAAGACTCATTACCAAGTTCCATTTTCCATCTAGAAACTTGACCTTTAGGGGCATCCATTCATACATCATATTTTCCGTCTCAATCCCCCCTAGGGCCATCGGGATTCCCTCCTTGAGGTGACTACCTCACCTCTAAAGTGACGGGAACACCTTCCTAAGGTGACATTGGGTAGGTTCTCTCAAAGTTGTCACCATTTTGGTGGTTGGGTCGGACTTTTCCCAACCTATAACTTGCGCGATAACAAGACCTTCCTTCAACCAAGCAAGGAAATGACTGTGTTTTTTTGGTTGTTGATCGATTTTCCAAGATGGCGATTCTAGCCACCTGCAAGAGGTCCATCATAGCGGAGGCCACTACTAAGCTCTTCTTCAAATGAGTGTGGGTACATTTTGGGATACCACAAACCATCATCTTAGATCAGGACAGTCGGTTCCTCAGCACATTCTAGTCAATTCTCTAGTCACGGTTGGGCACCAAGCTCACCAAATCCATAGCCTTCCAACCCCAAACAAATGACCAAACCGAGGTTTTCAACATGATGATCATGCATATCTTGCGCATGTACAATTCCAAGCATCCGCACACATGGGATGAGAGTCTTCCCTATGTTCAACACAGTTACAACAGATCCATACATAGCTCAACTAGCCACAACCCCTTTCAGATGGGGTTGGGATTTCAACCATTGGGTCCCATGGATGTTTCACTACCCCTTGCGTCCACATAAGAAGAATCATCCCATGCTCAAACCGAATCCAACAAAGCCACCTGGTTCATTGAATGAATCCAGCACATACACCAACAAGTTCATGATATTTTGTAGAAGTCTAATGCCAAGTACAAGAAGTGCCATGATCAACACTGGGTGCCACACAAGTTTCAGGTGGGAGATAAAGTTTGGTTGCATTTGTAGAAATAATGCCTTACAAGACCCCATCGAAATCTTCATCCACTCTGCTATGGACCTTACACCATCACCAA
The DNA here is from genome assembly GCA_010110895.2 of Picea sitchensis. NCBI lineage: Eukaryota > Viridiplantae > Streptophyta > Pinopsida > Pinales > Pinaceae > Picea > Picea sitchensis. The sequence continues at coordinate 65,045 of SNQJ01S0046370.1, forward strand.
GTTTGTGGATGACAATGCTTTTGAGCTCAACATTCCCCCCTTCCTTGGCTTGCACCCAATGTTTAATGTAGACCTCCTTTGACCATACTTTCCACCATTATTGGATAGTTGACACCGACAAAGATCAACCCTGACTGCATGGAACAGGAATCCACTGATCATATCATGGACACACAGGTCAAGGGTACTCACCAATAGAAGCTTCAGATTTATCGTGTTGTCAAAGCGGGGCAGCTCCTACACCAAGGCAAGTGGCTCACCAGGGGCCAAATTCAACAGAAATTTTCTCATTTGATGGGGGAACTCAATGCAATGGAGACCATTGTTTCCTAAGGGAGGAGAATTGATCTAGGTGGATATCGGTGGCCACCCACCTCTTCCAATTGGCTCACATAGAGTTTTCATCTTGGCAGTGTTTTTCTAGATTTTTGGGTCCTAAATTTTCAAGGCCATTTTGAGGCCCTAAACAACGTTTTTTTGGTTCTCCATCGTCAAATAAAGACTAAGTCAAAGTGTGATGGCATAATGTGTAGTCCTCAGATAGACCTTTCGAACAGGCTATCGTGCGCCTAAAACAGAGATCGTATGCAAAAGTTACAACCCCGGGAAGTTGATGTGCCAACTTACCCCATTGGAGCCCACATGACTTTTGGCGCTTCATCTCCTAGGGTTAGGTTTTTGGATGTCTAGGGTTTTCTGATTACTTCTTGATGCTAAAAAGGCATGGATCCCTCATTGTAATGTGCCTAGGTGAGTGCGCGTAGCCTCCACATCTCTTCTCATAGATTAACTACCACCATTCGAGCAAGATTGTTTCATTCTGCATTTTACAGTTTCAGCAGATTTCTCTATTGAATAGAAGTTAAGTTTCACTGTATCTCTGTTATTGTTGTTTGTATATCTGTGTTAATTTTATAGATATGTGTTTCATTTTGTTCCGCTCCTAATTCCAGATCAGAGAGTTAAAAGAGTCCTCAATGTATGTTTTTCTCATATTTAAATTATAAAATCAGGGCCAATGCAAGATCCATAGATGCTGGTCAAAAATAGAGGAATGAACTGTGTAAAAATAGCATTGAGCCAACAAGATGTATTAAGCCCTTTAAGCATATAATAGTAGCATCAAATGAAGATTAACCTCTACAGTTTTAGACAGTAAATAACCCTGAAAACAGTGATAAACAAGAGGTGATGTTTGGCACTTTTATGAGGACATTGGGCAACCTTTAGCATCAATTTGATATTGGAGATGATATGGAGCAAGAGGGTCAAGGGCATACTCTGTGATAGAGTGGACATTTCGGTTATGCCAGGTTATGTCTTCTATTGGACTTAATGCTGAGTCGGAAGATCATGTTTTTCTAATTGTATAGTCTCTAGTTTTTTTTTTAAATTCAATTACAAATATAGTTAATTTTGCTAGGGATCCATTTCTTGAAGGGCCAGTGAGTTAATGAATCTGGAACCAGAATGACAGCTGACATCATCTGGAAGAAAATTTTCTGCCAGTGTTTTCTGAAGCAGGATAAGCTTGTACGGTTAGGGTGTCATTTCTGTCTAAGTTAGCTCAGTGATTCTGTCACACCATAAATCAATATCTGTGTATGTAAGTTGAACTTGTTGCAGCTTGTGTTGTGGATGCACTAATTGAGGTAATACACTCCCAGTTTGGATTGGAAATGGCATTTAGTACATGTGATGTGGTGAATGATTGGAGTGGAAGTGGAAAAAAGGAATTCATTTTTCATTCATGGCATGGAGAGAGCACTTTTTTAAAGTGTTTTCACCTCAACAGTGTCAAAATTGGGAAGGCATCTCTTATCAAGGTTTGGCTGAATAGAATATGATGATAGTTCATGAATTGGACTAGGCTATTGGCATCTGACCTTGAAATTGTCTTATGTAGTTTAACCTCAAGCCAAACAAATTGCTGTAAGTGGAAATTCTGTAAATTCTTTAAGCTAGTCTTGGATTGCATTGACTTACAGCAAGGAGTTTGGGAATAAAAGATTGTTTTCCTCACTATTTTGTAGAGAGACATTTTGCACTAACTTACAAAAAAAGTTACAACCTTGTGCCACATCATCTTCCATAGATATAATGCCAGTCAAATACATTGAAGGCGTGATAGGATCTTCACAGTGGCACGTAGGTATTGATTCCCTTATACTGGATTCATCTATGCCACGATATTTGGTGAATATATCTAGTTGAAGCAAATGTGACCTGTATTTCCTTTACCTCTCCTTTCTGTCTAGTATGTCTTACAATAACATACTTCACCATTTAAAAAAGAAAATGCAAGCTAAGTGTCATAGAACATTATTGATTAGCACTGTTAATAATATTTATTTGGCATTTAGAGTTTTTATTGGAAGGGTATGTAGCTTCACTGGATGAAGTGAAAAATTATACTCTTACTCAGATTTATGGATTACGCCATACTCCTTTTTACACAGATAATTTATATATATGATGTTGGTTGCTACAGGAAGATAGAATTGATGCTTTATGTGCCTGAGATATTTTGTAGGCGAAACTGCTGGTATGTCAAAAATATCCTTGTTGCTGGTTCAAGAACAACTACAATAATGTCTTGGAGAAGATCCCAGAAGGATATAAACCATGGCTTGTTTACTGTTGTTAGTAGCTGTCCAAATTTCTTGAAAAGAGATGGATAAGCGTGGCCCAAATCAGCTTCTCCAGTCATTGTATAATCACCTGGTGCTTGTAGACAACCCAAACAAATCACTGGATGAATATCAAAGCTTCTAATGCTGGTTATACTAGCCCTTCATCGAATTTGGATCTTAAGTATGAAGTGTGGGGGTGCTGGATCTACCACATAAAATCTAATATTAACACTGCTGCCAATCTCACTTTCAAATTCACTCTCACAATGTTGTTACAGAGTGAATACAGGTTGTTGTAGATTTCAAACAAGACTTCGGGGATAGAGTAGTCTTGATAGACTGACCCAAAATGCAACCGATGCTCTTGATTAAATGCCAATTCCATACCCTCATACATGATAGAATCCAATGGAAATGTTGTAACCCTGCCAACCCTGAAATTGTGAAAACTGTTGTTGACTATGCTGTAGTATACTTGTCCATATCCTTTGCTCATTTTCCTTTATTGCATTTCCCAAATTAGTATCTCTGTTTAGATACACCAGAAAGACAGTGGTCTTGTATTGTGGTGAAGTAAATTTGCATTTTTATTGTCACAAAACAGTTTGAGCAAATATCTTTCTCAACAGTAAAAGATAATTGTCCCTGTGAATTGTGTATGGGAATAATTCAACTTATGATTGTAGCATATGTTTATCTGCAGATTGTTATCACGCAGTTTGTAGCTAGGATAAAAGGCTATGAGATGGAAGACCAAACTGGCGTAACAGGAACCTATCCCACCTAATGTCACCACGATGGGAAGGCTCTTTCTCTTTAGGGAGGTTAGGCCCAGGGGAGACGTCCCTGGTGACCTGTGGATTTGAAGAGGCTAAAGGACAATCAGACAATGACAAGTTTCCCCCTTCACAGATCACCACCAAAACAGATAGTCCGGCTTATACCCAATAAAGATAACCAAGTAGGATTCCTACCCGAGAACATACCCAATAAAGATAACCAAGTAGGATTCCTACCTCCAGGAACAAAGCAACAATAAACCGATATATGCAAGCTCTAGTTAGTACTCATATATCAAATAATATCTGATATTCAATATAAGCAATTTGAATATAAATATTGACTATGGAGTCAATGCTTTGACAATGTCAATAAAGATCATGTCACTTCATCAATAATATTAAATGATGAGGCATTCAATGTAATAAACCAACACTTCACTAACTTATGCCCAAATCACCATTCAATTGCTCAAAAGATTAAAAAACATTGTTGTATCAATGATACAATAGAAAAGAGTGACTTTAAAGATTTAGGTCAAAGAGGGTTAGTGTAGTTAGAGTTTCAATTCAAAGTGTTTTCAGAGTTGTTTTGATCAATTTCAATTTCAACGCCGGAGGTCTTAGGATCAGTTCTAGGGTAAAATGGAGTCAAATTAAAGGAGGACGCAAAAGTTGAAGGAGGACAAACATGACTGAGGGAAGAGCCTGGTGTTGCAATGGAAGGGCCTTTAAGAAAAAAACCCTAGGGGAGAGAGGCTCACTCCTGTTACATGGCAAGGCCTCACTCTTCTCCTTCCTTAGATGGAAAATGTATGGAAAAAATGGCTAGCATGAAAGATAAAGTCAAGACAAGAGAGTCAAATGAGGGAGAGTGTTGCTACAGCAAGGCTCTATCATCAAACCCTAGAAGAAAATGGTCGTAAATGTAGATAACCTAGGCCTGGGATGTCTTCTCCTTCTTGAGCTCAAACAGGTACATCTAGCAAAGGGAGAAGAGGAGAAAGGAGTGTAGCTACGGCTAGGCTCTCTTTTTCCTCTTCAATGGCTGAAAAACTCTCTATCATGGGACATGAGACAAGGACCTACTTGTGTGCTTTTCACTTAGGGGTTTAATTAGCAAATTATAAACATATACAAGAATATAAGACTACAACCATTCATTCAAGAAGTTTTGCAGAAAAAAAACTTACATATCACCATGAAATAGTATGCAAACCCTAGTTGTAACACCTTCCTTCAAGAGAATTGTCAAAATATGCCAAAAAATCTTCCTTCAACAAGTGTGCCTTCCTTAAATCAGCCAAATACCCAAGATAGGGTGCAAATTTCAGACCTCCTTATGGAGTGAATGAGTTGTGATGAAAAAATGAGAGTGAAAATCTCTCATTTATACAAAACCTTGACCTAATTTTACATTTTAGGTCAGGTAAAAGGCCGACAAGGCCAAAATATCAAATCATATTGTTTTTACATTAAATTCTCAAATTAAAAACCTAATTGAGCTATAAAGAGATAAGAAGCCCCTCTAAGGGAGGCATTAGCCCCTTCTAGGGCAAATGGGGCATCCTGGAGAAAAACGTTAGCTCTCCTTGGGCTTCTCCAACCTGCCACACGTGCCAATACTACCCAGTTTGCCTCCCAAAATGTCCATACTGTTGGATGACATCATGTCTATGATGGGTGACTTCCTAGGCCTTCCAAGGCCAACGTTCCACTGAAAAAGGGCAAATCCCCCTAGGTCAAGCTCTGTCGGGGTGCCTCTGGTGGAACGTCCTCTTCTTCTCCGGTGCAAGACACCGATCCATCTATGTCTCGTCTCTGCCCCATGGTGGGGTCTCAACATCCATCCGATGGGCTCTTCAACACCATGGAGGTCCGAACTGATCATCTCCCCATGTGTACTGGTCCAAATGGTACCTGTCCGTTGGGTATGGTCCTGCACATCAAAGTCTACGCCCTCCATGGACTCATCAATCACAGGGATCATGGCAACGTCAATCACATTTCATCATTAATATTATTAAACACATGCATAAAATCCCTAATACATCAGTTAATAGCTCAAATACGTTACACAAGCTTGCAATACAAGTCTGGGGAAAAGGACAAGGCGTCCTATTGGGCTAGTGTCCACAGGAAAAGGAAAGTTCCCATAAAGACCTCATCCAAGCCATGTAAGTGAGGTGATGTGGTCAGGGGATGCCCAAGCATGTGGGTGCAATGAGGGCCAAGGATGCATAAGTGTTACCTGTGGGTGCCTTTGTAGAAGGCAAGTTGTACCTGTCATGGATCCATTTTTTCCAAGCCCATTCTTGCCTTTATTCTTTTTATTCCCTTTTTTATTCTTTTATTTGCTTTTTTTTTGTTCAAGAGCTAACCAGGGGACACTGCCTTAGCATGGTGACCAGAGCTGACAGCGTTACCCACAAATAATTTCGCAGAAATGAGAAGGTTGGCTCATGATGAGACCCCCTTTCCCTTGGCCATGCAACCAAGAGTCAGTGCCCTGGCATGGTAACCAGCTGACAGCAATGTCATACCGCTAGGTACCCATGGACCTAATAGGTTGGCTCGTGATGAGACCCCCTATCCTTCGACTAGGTATTGTTTTATTATTTTTTCGAGTCCCTCTTGTTTCTTGCTAAGAACCTTTTTATTGCTTTCTCAGGGATCCCTAGGCAAAGCATCTCGAGGTTCATTTTTAGGCTTTTATCGTTTACCAGCTTGCTTTTACCTTTTGGGCCTTTAGCCCCTTCTTCCCACGAGGTAAGGTGCAATCCTGAAATAGGTCAACCCAATGCCTGGACAAGGGGAATGGGATAGGTGAGTGGGAAACAATATGTAAGAGTGGTGCTATGATGGGAGCGGACGATGGCTTTTCAGAAATCCCCCCAGTGGCAAACCAAAACCTACAGACACAGGCTTGCTAGGGAACCCTGTCAATCCCCCCAAACATGGTCAAGTGAGCAAATGTAAGAT
>SNQJ01S0046370.1:71488-84398 GCA_010110895.2 Picea sitchensis
CCCCAAACATGGTCAAGTGAGCAAATGTAAGATCCAAGCAGTCGTTAGAGATAAGAGGAATCAGATGCATATATTTAAAGGTTTCAATGATCAAAAGTGACACATACCATGATACCTGGACCAATTACCTCATGGAGCAAGAATCTCTTATGATACAGGACCAATTTGATGGTGATGGATGATGTTTCTACTGTCAAGACAAAATATGATGGGAGAAAAAGATGGGCCCTCTAGGGCCATCCTCAGGTCAATCCTGCTCTCGGTACTCCATGTCTAGGACCTGTGGGCCTCGAGACATGATCTCCTAGTTATCCCTAAAAAATGGGGATAACACAAACTATAGTAGATTACATTAGAGAATAAAATAATAAAACTGAAAAGATTTGATTGTCAAGATTCATATGAGCATTTTCTTGGTGTTATTGTTATCATGAAATGAGTATTAATTATTTTCTCCTCCCAAGTGTATTAAGGATTGACCAGAACTATGAAAACAAGTGGTCTCTTTGTGTGTGTTTTTTTCATTTTGAAATGTGTCCAATTTGAAAATTGTGGTCCTCCATGGTTGATAGCAACTGAACTCATCAAATTACCCCATGATCTTGAAAAGTGATACAATATTATAATATTTCCATTACTATATATCATCATTTGTGGTTGTGTTCTACATGCCTGGTTTTAGTATTTAGGATTATGATGTTCAATGCATGTTCCTACATATGTTGTAATTAGAAGGGTTATGGCACAGTTGGACATAGGAACTGATATAAAACAGGATTTTTGTGGGAACCTAAAGAGCTATGTTGGTGTGTTGTCGAAACTATGGGATTTGAATGCCATCTTTTGGTGTCACTGAATTCCCTTCATCTTTGTATGGTCATTTTCAAATTCACATGGGTTTAGTCAATTCTGAACAAATATTTCACTCACTCGATTTATTTTACAAAAATGACTCAGTCACTCATGATTTTGCTAGTCTGGAATAGTATTTCATATTCTATTATACTCCTTTGAAGGATGGAACTTGGAATCTTGGTCTGCATTTTAAAAAAATGTTGAAACTATTATGCATTAAAATATTTTCTACACTCTGGTGTTTGTATGAGGTGAGTAATTTGGAGCGCATATCTGTATTTATACAAATTCTGGAAAAATAACTGGAAATCTAATTTATTTTGTGTCCTTTTATTGGTTAAGATGAATTACTATTATGGGGTTGTTCTATGCAGCCTGTGTAATGTCCCCCTTCTTCTTGACAAGGATATTGAAAGACTTAGTAGTCTACTCACCCCTCTAGACTGTAGTCTCATGGGAAAAATGGGGCTAAGAGGCACAAAAGTGGTCCCTAAGGAGTAAAAGGTTATATTATTGAAGTGACTTTGGTAAAAGCAGTTAAAAAGGTTAATTGACTTAGAGGAGGAACTAAAGTAATAACTTTAGAAGTCAATAAAATAATTTAAGTGAAAATTAGAAGATGGAGGTATAGAAGAAAGAGGAGGGTTTTGAGTAAACAAACCCTAGAGATAGGAGGTGAAATATTCCTTTGTTCCTGGTCCAAGCTTGGTCAAGGTGGTGAAATATTCCACCCTCACCATTCTACTCAGTTTCAGATTCATTTCAGAAGGTATTGTGAAGACAAGGCACATGTTTGGGGTTTTTTGCAGGCTGGACGCATTGTTGGAGAAGGAAAGGTTCGATTTGATTAGGAGAAGGTAGATCTGAAGCCAAACCCTTTATAGAAGGTTTTTCCATCGCCATAGCGCCATATATCATTAGTTTGTGTGGTATTTTATCTCCATATTGATTTATTATTTCATTGGGGCGAATTTTCTGAAGGAGGGCCCACTGTCACTTGTGGATCCAATGAGTTGCAAGATTAGATCACTCATAACATCTGAAGAAACTCATTTTATGTGTTCCTCATCACCAGATCTATAGATATACAACTTTATTTCAGGGTTTGGAGGGAAGAATAAAGGAAGCCGAAGTTCTTAGGGGTTTCCCAACCAGGAGGTGCGCAACTCAGCTAGATATGGGTGCCAATATTTAGAAGGAAAAGAAATTGATCTTGTTCAGACTTGCATGCTGCTATTGGAAGACTAGGAGGACTCACAACTCCCCTTACTTGTATCTGGAAGGCATATTCAATCTCAACTTCTATATTTCTTCTTTATTATTCCAGATCTATATATCACTTGTATGGAGGACAGCTTATTAAATAAATAAAGGTCAGATTTGAAGTTGTTTGGTTATTCTCTTGTGTTCTCTCTCTTGTATCTTGTTATCTCCATCTATTTTTGTGCCATGTCCATCATTTATATGCTATAAAACTCAACAAAACATCTCCAATGCAACTTTGAGAAGCAACCTGCAAAATATTCGAACAAACAGTTCAAACAAATCAGAACTAAATGCTTAAGTTCCTAGTGAATCTGCTTAGGAACATTATAGTGGTATTGGAGCTAATTCCATCGCTAGCCTGTGATTAAACTAATGACCAAAAGGAGAGGTCATAGGGGACAAACTTATTCTGGTATTCTAGAAGAAGAAGAGATAGAAGGAATTATGGGGGAAACCCATGAAATAGAGAAAGCAGTGTTAGAGGAAGTAGCAATTTTAGCCAAAAAGGTGATTCAAACAATAAATGACACACTACACGTTCATTCGGTGTCATTTCACTAGGCAATGTTATATTTCAGAAGTGGCATTAAGTGAAAAGTGGGAAAAATGCAATTAAAGTGATTTAAGCTAAAAATAGAGGGTGCTTAAGTGAAAGGAGCTAAATATAGAGGTCAACAAAGAATTAGGGTTTGAGAGGGTATATGAAGAGAAAATAGAGCTAATTCCTCATTATCAAAGTTTATGATTTGACATTTGAGCTCTAAGGAGAAAACACAAGTTCGGGCGAATCAGTGGAGATTGTGGATTCCAGGAGGAAGACACCAGTGGGTTGATTTTGGTGTTGAGAGACACACCCTAGTCACTAGGAAGATCACCTATATCTTTCATCATTTTGCAGCAGCAGTTTTGCAGGTTCAGATAGCTAGTGCGCACTTCATTAGGGTGAGGGCGCAAGTGTTGGGAGACTTAGAGGTTTATCCTGTCCTGACTAGGGAGGATCTAGAGATTTCCTTCTGACCTAGTTGAGAGGAAGGAAGGACGCATCTTTGAGATATTACTCACCATATTTCGATGGAGGAATCATCTAAGGGGCACTAGTCAACTATTGAGGGTGCAACACTTGGGGAGGCACATTCAGGGTTCCAGAGAGATCACCTGACCAAATCTGGGGAAACCCTTTCAACCCAGTTCAGAGGAGGCCAGGGTGCTTAGATTGAGACAGTTACAACCAGATTATGATGGTGGAATCACTTGGGTGCAACAGTTGAGCTGAGGAGGGGTGAAACCCCCAGGGGATCCCATCTTGGGTTTGTACATATCAACAGAGAACTGATCTTCAGTCCAACAGTTACTAAGAGGGTACTTGAGGTCAGGGAAACCCAACTGGGACATATTTCAGGGTTACCAGAGGAGTTTAGCCACCATGGTGAACATTCCAGTCTTGCAGCAGTTGTCGTGTGAGTTGTCGTAGCATGCAACAGTTCATTTTTCTCATCCATTGATCCAATATCATCATTCATTCCGAGTATTTTTATTTAGAAGTGTTGTGTGTATTCTAGTTAAGATCCATCTAGTCTTGATCTAGCTAAGAGATACATTTTATTCCCCGCATACGGTTTTGCACCTTCAGTCATATTTCATAATATAATTGGTCGCAGTTGTTGTGTGTTTTAGATCTATTGCATGTTTGATTATACACTGTTAAACACAAGAAACACATCTAGAACCATTGAAACACAAATCAAAACCTTTAATCGCATCCAGAATCCTAAAGAGTATCATTTTTTGTAGCTAGTAGTCAGCAACTGAGGCATGTTATCGCGCAGTTTGTAGTTAGGATAGTAAATAGATGAAGAGTAGTCAAACTGGTGTAACTGGAACCTATCCCACCCAATGTGACTTCAATGGGATGGTTCTTTCTATTTAGGGAGGTAAGCCTCAGGGTAGATGTCCCTAGTGACCTCAGGCTTTAAGAAGGCAAAGGATTATAAGACAAGGATAAGTTTCCCCCTCACAAGTTACCATCGAGCAGATAGTCTGGCTAACAACCAATAATAAAGTATAACCAAAAAGAGAGATACACCTACCTGAGACAAAGCAACAAGAAACTGATATATGCAAGCTTGCTCACTTGGTTAGTACTTCATATAAATCAATGACTATCTGATATACATATAAATAATTGGATAATAAATATTGATGAAGTCAATGTTTATAAAATAGCAATGATATATAATGTCACTTCTTCAATAAATGCTAAGAAAATGTGGTATTCAATGTAACAATCAACACTTCATTCAGTTAATTCCTTCAAACCACCATTCAAATGCTTATAAGAGAAACATTAGCTACACAATGACATTTATAGCTAGAGATGACGACATCAGTAGGTTAGCAAGGTTAGTTTCTAACCTAGGGTTAGTAGTTAGGGTTTCATTCAAAGTTTTGAGAGTTGTGTTGACGAGCGAAATTGACCGCTTGTCAACTGGAGGAGTGAATCCGGTTCAGGGTTGTCTAATTAACCCAAGCCGTTTGGATTAATCCACTCCGACGGGTTTAGCGGCTCCGTTGGCCAATCTAAGTCCTAAAGAAAGCGAAAGAACAAAACTAAAGAAAATGCAATAACTTGGTGAAAAACAATCACTAAAAACTATATATAGATCTAATATATATTCACAGTTTAACTGACTAATATTTATAAAATAACTCTACTTATTATATGTACAATATATACAACTGATTCTATTTCTAATATATATATATATAATATGTACACAATACGGATTTTAATCTAAATCTGCAAAAATTGAATATAAATTGATTTTTATTAAACAACAATGAAACTATTATTTAATCTGTCTATATTCTAGAAATGAAATATCAAACTGTCTAATTGAAAAAAGAAATAACAGATAGTAGAAGATGTTTTAACTGCAGGAAATTTATGTATTCATTAAGCTAATGAAATCAAACTAACAAGCTGACCTGTTATCGCATCCAATATTTGTTCAGTGTGTAGCATCCAATCTCCCTGTCTGATGAGGTAAACCCGCAACAGATCCTACAATTGCTTCTCATAAATGTGAAGCAATAATGTTGGAATTCGAATGATAGAACATATAAGAGATATGATCACAGCAATCTCATAATTTCACAAGCAACCACATTAAGATAAATCCTGCTGTGAGAACTTGTGTATAAGCGTTCAATAAAAGATAAAGATAAATCTCTTAATTCAAGTTTGAACAAAATGATTGTTGTGTGTTAAATCTGGAACATAAAACATGGATAATATATAAATTTTTATCATATCAATTTGTAGTAAACCATGACAGCGAAAGCAATCATAATCTAATTACAAATTGAAATAAATATGACTTGAATAAAACCACAATATGAACAAGCTAAAGCTGTGATGAGTATTATATTTCATTCAAGTCTGTAAATGAAAAAACCATAGTCTTGCCCTAGGCAGAGATGATCTCATGTTTACAAAATAACATGCTTATATAGGTTCCAAGAACACAATGTTTCCTGTTGATAATATCAAATCTGTTCCAAAAATATGGGGGATGCAACCTCCCTGATTTTATTTGATATCAAAATATCAACAGCCTAATCTATTTACTAAAAACACAAAGATGGTATGGCTGGGAAATCCCAACAGTGCCTCAAATCTCCTTAGAAATCATAATCATGGGTTCTTGAAAACAAATGAAAATGGGAAGATTTTAGATGTGTTTTCAATTGTCAAAACAAGCAATTCGAATTTTTCTAACTGACTACAGAATCTGTAGCTAGTTATAATTACAACTACAATCATATTTTATTCAAAAAACAAAACAAATTAATCTTTATAAGAAAGGCAATCTATTCAATCAAATCATATATCCTAAATTGAGAGTGACGAAATCATACTAAAATCCAAAAAGATCATACTTGAAATCATGGGATTAAAACATATCAAGCAATCTTGGAGTTTACTATTGTTGTTGTTACCTCTACATTCTTAAAAATGACAGATCCTGTAGTTTTTTGGCGTTTCTCCTTTGCTTGAGTTATGGATGGGAGTCTATTGTTCTCGTTTGTCAACGAATTCACTTGGTCTTTCAAAGATTTAAGCCTGGACTGTAGCAAAGGCACATCCGTATAATACCTGTCGATCCAGGATCGACATTCATCACATTGTGGCTGTAATGACTGTGCATTAGCACTGACAGCATTAAGGATTGGAGAATCGTCCACGCGAAAGGTAGGTTTATCACATATTCGAATGCTTGAGAAATCAGGGTTATCCTTTATATTGATCAAGGGTTCACAGTAGGAGGTTGAGACACAAGGCTGGACAGGTGAGAGGGGTGCTGAGGCACAGGCCTGGAGAGGTAACAAACGTTTCAACACTTGCAAACAGACCAAAACGCTCCCTTCAGCCACAGAGAAAATATGATATTTGACCTCTAAAGGACAAGCTATATCTCTGTAATGATCCAATTTCTAGGGAAACCGCCTGTGTTGAAGATAAAAGGGCTCATTTTGGTTCTGGGTTTTCAAGGGTTTGATCTAATTCAAAATCGTTTGCTCAGAATAGCTCACGCAAAAACGTGTCTCTGGCAGGAAATTACGGGGTTAGCTTAAGAACTCTTTAGTTACTTCCAATTGCATAGACCAATCTTTGCCCTGAAGCCATCGAAGGTCAAGGCAAACTCTTGGGCAACTCGAAGATTGAAACCCTTAAATTTTCTGATGAACAAATGCCAATTGTTCCTTTCTAGATCGTCCCTGGCGTTATCATATGATAGCAGGGTTTGGATGCCATTCAGCTCGATCCTTACCACTAGAGCCATGGCGAATGGAAGGGAATCAACACAGAACTCACAGGTAGGGTTTGATAAAAAGCCACAAAGCCATGACCCCGAGCCTTATCAAAACAATGCTATGACAGTTCAAACGGTGGGCAGAGGCGTTAATCACAATGCGTGGGAGCAAAATCGTGAAGCCCGAGACCATACTCGGGAGTGATGGTATCTTGTACTACATATGCCACCTTGGCATTGGGTACATGCTAGGACAAAGTGCGCACATCCAAATTTAATTGCAAAGATAGGTGATTCATAAGAATTGAAAAGCCAAAATTTCCATGAAAGAAATATGGTTAATCATCAAACCAAAATTAATACAAAAATCAAATACCAATTGATAGGGATCTTTCATTCAAACAACCATAATCTTCTTAGGCATTCTTAGAATCGAAACGATCATAAACAATGAGAGCAACATGTCCATAGCCAGAAATCGCAATTTTATAATAAATCATAAGAGCAATTTGTCTTTAAAAACATAATGGTAATTCCGGTCGCAAGTTTTCATGCTTACAGTCATGAAAACAAAGTTTGAAAAGACAATAGAGAGAAGCGACGATTTTCAACTGTCATGAAGGGTAATGAAATTTCATGACCTTGTGTAGGCAGCTATGTAGATTAAAAAATAACAATTGTAATATTGTTGCCAACAAGTTGTTGTGATCAAGTTTACTTAAGACAAAAAGGTCTTTAGATCAGTGCCTTAGGGTTAATGGAGTCAAAAGTAGAGGACGCAAGAGATAAGGATCAAAGAGATAGTACGGCTAAGGACTAGAAGGTGAAGCTTTGAGGTGTTTCTAGGGCAAGGCCTCGAAGTCAAAACCCTAGGGGAGAGAGGCTCACCTTGGTGTAGGGGAACTAGGCCTCGATGCTCTCTCCTCCTTCCTTAACTCAATGGCAAAGACGACTAGCTGAGAAAATAGCATAAAACCAAGACAAGAGGGTTTGGAAGGCAATGTGTTTCTATAGAAAGGCTTCACCAACAAACCCTAGAAAATCGGCCCATCAAAGTGTAGAAGAAATAGGCTCTGAGACATCTTCTTCTTAGCTTGAAAGTAAAACGGCTAGCAGATAAAGAGAAAAGAAGAGTGTAGCTACGGCTAGGCTCTTTCCCTCTTCAAACAATGGCTGAAAAATCTCTTGATGGGGACATGAGACAAGGACCTACTATGTGTGCTTNTTAGGCATTCTTAGAATCGAAACGATCATAAACAATGAGAGCAACATGTCCATAGCCAGAAATCGCAATTTTATAATAAATCATAAGAGCAATTTGTCTTTAAAAACATAATGGTAATTCCGGTCGCAAGTTTTCATGCTTACAGTCATGAAAACAAAGTTTGAAAAGACAATAGAGAGAAGCGACGATTTTCAACTGTCATGAAGGGTAATGAAATTTCATGACCTTGTGTAGGCAGCTATGTAGATTAAAAAATAACAATTGTAATATTGTTGCCAACAAGTTGTTGTGATCAAGTTTACTTAAGACAAAAAGGTCTTTAGATCAGTGCCTTAGGGTTAATGGAGTCAAAAGTAGAGGACGCAAGAGATAAGGATCAAAGAGATAGTACGGCTAAGGACTAGAAGGTGAAGCTTTGAGGTGTTTCTAGGGCAAGGCCTCGAAGTCAAAACCCTAGGGGAGAGAGGCTCACCTTGGTGTAGGGGAACTAGGCCTCGATGCTCTCTCCTCCTTCCTTAACTCAATGGCAAAGACGACTAGCTGAGAAAATAGCATAAAACCAAGACAAGAGGGTTTGGAAGGCAATGTGTTTCTATAGAAAGGCTTCACCAACAAACCCTAGAAAATCGGCCCATCAAAGTGTAGAAGAAATAGGCTCTGAGACATCTTCTTCTTAGCTTGAAAGTAAAACGGCTAGCAGATAAAGAGAAAAGAAGAGTGTAGCTACGGCTAGGCTCTTTCCCTCTTCAAACAATGGCTGAAAAATCTCTTGATGGGGACATGAGACAAGGACCTACTATGTGTGCTTGTCACCTAGGGTTTCTTTAGCAAGTTTATAACAATAAATGCAGGAAATAACAATACAACCATTCAATTAAGATTTTTTTCAGAATTTCACTTACATTTCACCAAGAAAATCATAGCCAAACCCTAGTTGTAACAACTTCCATCAAGAAATAAGCCAGAAATGCCAAATAGAGATCCAAAATGCCTTCCTTCAACAAATGCGCCTCACAATTTCAGCCAAAGAACCCAAGTCCAGTGCAAATTTCAGACCTCACTAATGAGTGAGTGAGAGATGATGAAAGAATGAGAGTAAAAACCCTCAATATATACTGCATTTGTTAAAAATCATATTAAAAATATTAAAAAGGCTGACAAGGCCAAAATATTAAAAATCATATTGTTTTACATTAAATGACAAATTAAAACCCTAATCAAGCAACAAAAGGACATCACCCCCTTTCTAGGGTGACGTTAGCCCCTTCTAGGGAAAATGCAGCCTCCAGGAGCAAAATGTTAGCCCCCCTTGGGCTTCTCCAAGCTGCCACACGTTCCAAACTACCATGTCCATCTACCAAAACGTCCATGAAGCAAGGATGACATCATGGACCTCATGGGTGACATCCTAGTCCTTCCAAGGCCAACGTTCCACTGAAAAGGGCACAACCCCCCTACGTCAAGCTCTACCAGGGTGCCTCTGGTGGAACGTCCTCCTCCTCTCCAGTGCAAAGCCCCTGATCCATCTTTGTCCTGGCTTTGCCCCCTGATGGGGTCTCAGCATCCATCTGATGGGATCTTCAGCCCCATGGAGGTCTGAACTGATCATCTCCCCATGTGTACCAGTCCAAATGGTACCTGTTTGTCGGGCATGATCTTGCACATCAACAGCTACTCCCTCCATGGGCTCATCAGTCACAGGGATCGTACCAATTTCAATCACATCTCATCATCAATATTATTAAACACATGCATAAAATCCATAATACATCAGCTAAAATCTCAAAGACATTACACGAGCATGCAATACAAGTTTGGAGAAAATGACAAGGCATCTTATTGGGCTAGTGTCGACTGGAAGAGGAAATTTTTCAGAAGAGACCTCATCCAAGACATGCAAGTGGGTGATGTGGTCAAGGGATGTCCAAGAAGGTGGGTGTAGTGAGGGAAAAGGATGCAAAGCTTTGCCTGTGGGTGCCTTTGTAGAAGGCGAGTTGCACCTATCCTGGATGCAAATTTTTCCAAGCCCATTCATGCCTTTTGTTCTTACTTTTTTATTCTTTTATTTTTTATATTGTTTTTTTTCTTCAAGAGGCTAATCAAGGGACATTGCCCTGGCGTGGTGACCAGTGGTGACAGTGTTACCCACAAGTAATTTCACAGAAATGAGAAGGTTGGCTCATGATGAGACCCCCTTTCCCTTGGCCATGCAACCAAAAGTCACTACCCTGGCGTGGTAACCAGCTGGTGGTAATGTCATACTGCTAGGTACCCATGGACCTAATAGGTTGGCTCATGATGAGACCCCCTATCCTCTGATTAGGTATTTTTTTATTATTTTTACGGGTCCCTCTTATTTCTTGATGAGAATCCTTTTATTGATTTCTCGAAGATCCCTGGGTGTAACATCTCGAGGTTTTATTCTTAGGCTTTTATCTTTTACCAACTTGCTTTTACCTTTTGGGCCTTTAGCCCCTTCTTCCCACGAGATAAGGTGCAATCCTGAAAATAGGTCAACCCAGTGCCCAGACAAGTGGAAATGGGATAGGTGAGCGGGAAGATAGATGAAAAAGTGGTGTTGTGAAGGGAGCGGGCGATGGATTTTCAGAAATCCCCCCCCAGTGGAAAACCAAAACCTAAGGACACAGGCTTACTAGGGCATCCTGTCAATCCCCCCAGACATGGTCAAGTGGGCAAGTGTAAGATCCAAGCATTTGTTAGAAACAAAAGGAATCAAATGCACATATTCAAGGGTTTTGATGATCAAAGTGACACATACCATGACACCCAGACTAAATACCTCATGGAGAAAGAACCATCTCTGACACAAGACCAAGCCAATGGTGATGGATGTTGTTGTTGCTGACAAGATAAGGGTGCTGGAAGAAAAAGAGGGTGGGCCCTCTAGGTCCATGCTAAATTCAATCCTGTTCTCGGTACTCCATGTCTAGGACCTGTGGGCCTTGAGACATGATCTCCTAGTTATCCCTAAAAGTGGGGGATAAAAAGGCATATATTCCTATGTGCAGAATTAGGGATATTACAGTGTATCAGAGCTTTAGTCCTGCCAACCTATGACTAAAGTTTCGATAAGTTCATCAAAGAACCCAGAGGGCCGTGAGAACATAGGTGAAGAATATGTCACTTACAATAGACGCAAGGAAAGAAGGGTAGATTAACCCCCTTTTCCTCCCAATTCATAGGAAGAGAAAGAGGTGCATAGAGAAGCAGAGAGAAGGGCAGAGCGTGAGGAAGAGAGGATGATGGGAGACATGTATGAAAGGATAAAAGGTAGTGGCAAAGCACCCGTGGACCTAGATGCAGCCTTCATGTAGTTTATTAGCAATTTTGTGATCACTCAGTAGGACATGACTCAGTCCTTGGCATAGATGGTTGATAGATTGACTGCAGGGAACATTCTAGGCACAAATGCCCTGCATGCAGCAAAAGGGAACTCAGGGGAAGGCAATAGATCCCATTCACCTACTCGTAGATACACTTCATCAAGTATGATCCCCTGGCCATTATTCCCTAGATTTTAGAGGGGACCTCCAACAACAGTATAACAACTAGTAGTATAGAGGCAGACCACGCAGGAAAAATATATCTTTGAGTACAAGAGAGAGTATGCAGCGCTGGGAACGAAGTTCCATCAGTACATGACCTTGGTTGAGTATTGTGGACTTAGACTCAGGAACCTTCCTAGATATCCTCATAGGGGAGGAAAACAACAACATCAGCAGGGGTAGAACATAGACTTCATCTGAAAAGTAGGTAAACTCACTATACCTTCTCTTGACGGATCATCCAAATGCACTGCTAGAGATTGGGTACAGAAACTGGACACGTACTACAAGATAAACCAGATGACAAAAACTGAGATCATCAGTTTCACTACCCTGCATTTGGAGGGAGAGGCACATGAGTGGTGGAATCATGGACTAGTGACGTTGGGTCACAATCACATCACTTCTTATATGGAGTTCACAGAGAGGATCATGGACAGGTTTGACAGGAGGGATCCATAGATCCATTTCATATATTTAGACCAGTTGAGACAAACTAGCACACCATAGGTATTCATCACATAGTTTTAGGGGGTATCCGTGGCAGTGAAAGATATTTTAGAACCCATATTGGTCATGCTTTTCACAGAGGGTCTCAAAGAACCCTTGAGAGGATGAGTGAAGGCCTACAAATCTCACACACTACAGGATGCCATCCTGCACACTAGAGATCTAGCAAACTCTGTACCGAATGTTGAAATAATGTAACTGCAAAGTGTATTCTAATTATTATTGTTTTATTATTCATTAGATCAATCCCCTATTGTAGATTGATCATGTTGGCTATTGTAAAAGACCAAATCCCCTTTTGCAGATTAGTCAAAACATAATTGTAATAGGCAGAATAAGAAGTCGGCCCCAGATTATATTAAAGGTGATTATAACCACCTAGAAGAAGAAGTTGACCCTTCCAGTGAAGACACACCTCTGTCCCCACATGCCAGAGTTGTATAAATAAGGAGGCTAGTGCCTCATTTAGACACACACTCACTTGTTCATTGAGAAGCAATTTTCGTAGCTACAATTGGAGAAGAGAGAGAGAGAGAGAGGCACATTCTTGGGAGAGGAATTTATGTATTTGTTTGAGTTATCTCTTGGCATTGTATTGGCTATCTATAATAAGGAAGTTTTGTTGGGTTTTCTCCCCCATGAGGGTTTCCCAGGATAAATGATGTGTCTCTTGT
>SNQJ01S0046371.1:7977-19756 GCA_010110895.2 Picea sitchensis
CTTTTAAGATGACTGTGTTTTGTTGTTGATTAATGACCATGAGTTTTCTTTTACGATGACTGTGTTTTGTTGTTGGAATGACCATGAGTTTCCTTAAAAGTGTGACTGTAATTTTCCCACTTAATAGCCTGGCGATTTGCCTTTTGGGAAACTGCAACTATTACCCTTATTGCACGGTGATTTCCCATTTAATACCTGTGTGTTCATCTAATTCATTTATTACTCTTTATTACCTACGTTTCATTAAGACTGCAATCCCTATTTTTCCATTTATTACATGCGTTCCATTTAATGATGGCATTTTGTTTTCCATGGCAATTCATTTAGCATTTGTATTGGATAGCTTCTCCCTTAACACCTTCGATCAGTACATCTTTTAAGTTGAATTGACAACCCATGTATAATGTACACAGTAGTTGCAGCAATGGAAATTATATTTACTTGATACAGCAACTGATTAGCATATTTAGGTCCCCGAGGTGTAGGACAGTCGGTGACGGAGTCTGTTGTTAAGCCACTCAGTGTTGAAAAGTCACTAGTTCGAAACATGCGGGGACAAAAAATCCAACCATGTTAAGGGTTGGTGTGGCTCAGGCTGGGTGCAATCCTTGGGTGATTTTGACGACTTAGATGCCCCTAAGTCGCGGTTTCTCAAGCCAAAGGTTAATCCCGTTGCCAAGAAGGTCCAAACCAATTAACAAACAAAAAAAAATTGATTAGCATATTTAGACAACCTATTCATATGTTTAGACAGCCCTTTAACTAATTTAGAACAGTCTTGTCCTTCAGATTAAACATTGATTAAACTGACTTTTCAGTAAGAATGTAACTTGGGTTATAGTGTTAGCATTGACTTAATTAAGCGGAATAAATTTGATTTGCATTAAGGTTAATTTGATGATACATTGATGACAAATTATAAATTAATGTCACTAACAAGCGTGATCATTGCAGCTCGTACATTGATACTGTTAATGAATGTTTAGGAGGTTAATTGCTATGTGGGATGGTATTTAGTGATTAATTTTGGAATGCCACTTTAGATCGTCTTTAATGTTAAATTAAATTGACGTATATTGACTTAATTGCAATTTAGACTTGTTGAAGTTAATGTTAATATAAAATTGTAAATTGTGACTAATTGAAATTTGACTTACTATTAGATTGGTAATCGATGTTAAATTAGATGGTCAGTATTGACTATTTTAGACGTGATTAATGGTTGGGTTGTTGACTAAGTCTTATGTTGATTAGTGTCTTCCTTGTGTCATCCTCTTGCATCTCGTCGACCTATTGTTGGGGTGTGGGTGCAGTCTTGTGTCAATTGTTTCGCCTCCTAGCGCATCAGATTTTTTTTCTAGAGTCCTCGGTCCAGATAGGATGTGTGGTGCCAAGGTTGTTAACACATATGTAACCTAGGGATGGCATGATTCCTGAGGAGGGGATCATGGAACGCCCTATTGGATAGTGTCAATGAGAACTTGGTCGGAGTCGGTGCGATTTGCATGAGTCTGGTCGAGTGTTGTAAGTTGATTTTGGTGTATGGGTGGAATGCCTTCATGCGTTTGTCTTGCGTACCTTGAGCTTCTAGTCTTGTTTGTCAAGGTCGTGGTGTTGGGAGGAGGATGTTGTCCCTTAGCTTGTAGGTGTGTATTGTTTGCATTGGGCGGGTAGTCGTTCCTCCTTGTTGTACTACGCATGTTTTGCCTAGTTTCCCTTGTGCTTGTGCGTGGTGTCATAGTATCATGTTGTCTGGACTGTGTGCTTTTGTTTGTCATCAGTGGTGTGGTTAAAATGTTGTCATCGTCACCTTCTTGCCTCTTAATTCATAAAAACAAAAACAAAAAAATTGCTTCACCCGTAGTCGTAACGAAGGGATCGTTACACTCAATCTGACAAGCAACCTCTTAAACTTCTTCCAAGATTGAGATTAATCAATGCTTGAGGGTGAACTGCAAAGTCCCCTCTAAGGAGTTTAAGTAATGGTGAAGAATAGCACTTTCCTAGTGAAAGTCGGGCTGGATATTTTTAAGGAGAAGATTGAACATGTCATTGAAATCACTAATGCTCTCATTAGTTCCTTTGAAAACTTTGAGGTATTCGGAGTAAAAGGAATCTCAACTTTCTTGTTTACACCATTTATTTTTGAAAGCTCGTTCTAGGTCCTCGGGGGTTTTGAAGCTCCCACTTGGTTGAGTGTTAATCCGGTTCTTGGCAGTCCCAATGAGTGAACTTGCAAAGAGTCTCATAAAGACATCAGGGTGTTCTTGTCCAGATTCATGGAAATCAAACCCCTCACAAAACTTGGTCCTATGTGAGTTACCATATGATCCCCCCTCTCCTGAAAAATCTAGGTATCCAGGAGTCAACCCACTTGGGTAGATCAGGTACTCCTCCTTGGGTATTAGCTAGATCCAAATATCCAAATATTTCTTTATGAGACCATTTAGGAGGATTTGTAGTGGTAATAGGATTTGCAGGGGTAATAGGGATTACAATAGTAGAAGGGAGTGTGTACTGACGTCCACTATTGGTCATCATTTGTGAAGTCATCGGATAATTTCCTTGAAATTATCAAAGGAGTGAGGGAAACATCCTCAGTGGAGTTGTCAGGTAATCTTGTAAGAAAATTTATCTAGATAAAGACTTACCGAAAAAGTGTCGTTTAAGGAATATTGACTTAGTGTTCCCCAACAACGGCGCCAAAATATTATCGCGCAATTTGTACTTTGATAGAGGAAAGGTAAAAGCAGAGCAAATTGGTGTAACTTGAGGGTATCATATCACTGTCACCTCAATAGGATTCCTCTTTCTATTTAGGGTGGTAGGCCCAGGGGAGATGTGCTCGGTGACCTGGGGGTTTGAAAAGGCGAGGTCAAAATGGCTAATAAAAAATATCCCCTCTCACAAGTCACCACTGATTAGAAAGTCCTAGTTTTATAATGAATGAAATGATAATATATCAAAGTGTACCTGCCTGAAACAAAGCAACAAGAAACTATATATATTTGCAAGTACACTTTTTGGTTAACACTTCATAAAACCATAGTCTTTCTCAAATGAAAAAATTAGTTGATAATGATGAAGTAAACAGAAAATTATAACAACAAATATTGATTATGCAATACTTCACATTACCTGCCTTTAAATGGATTCAAAATGACTAAGAATCATCAACCATTGAAATCATAATACTAGCATTATTGGAAGCAAACAAGACAATGTATTAATYAGCTTTTTCAATTTCKTTTATGAGCTTTTAATGTTGCAATTAATGGTTGCAGCTTATGCTAGTAACAACARCAATAGTGTTAGTAGGTTAGGATATTCTAGTGTTAGAAACGATTAGTAGGAAGCTCAAAGTATAAGTTTTGATGGTTGTTTTGATCAATTACTCAAAAGAGGACTTAGACTAGTGATTTAGGGAAAATGGAGTCAATGATGTGGCAACAAATGTTGAAGAGAAATAATGATAATAGGGGAGTCAAATACAAGAGATATTGATAGATTGGATTGTTGGTAACCCAAGGCTCCAATTATCAAACCCTAGAGGAAACTAGCTACTAAGGTGTAGGTAACCCTAGGCCTTAGTAGATTTCCTCCCTCTTTAACTCAATGATGAAGAAAAATTGGCTAAGATGAAGAAAGTAAGACTAGGGTGTTGCAATGTCAAGGCCCTAGCAAATGCTTCAAGAAAAATGGTCTTTTGACAAGATCTAGTAGGTGAAGGCTTTTAAAGCTAGGACAATAACATGTGTTAGTCTTCCTAGGGTTTAATCAAGCAATTTCATAATCTTGAATGTAAATGCAAGATAAATGAGACTATAATCATTCAATTAAGAAGAATTTGAGAAATGTCACTTACATACATAAAGAATCATCAAGAAAATCCCTAGTTAAACACATCCACCAAGAAACTTGCCAAAATACTCCAAATTTAGCCTTCCTCAACAAGTGCGCCTAAAATTTCAGCCAAGAAACCCTAGATAGGGCACAAAATTCAGTCCTCACAAGTGTGATTTAAATATGATGAATAATACAAGGGTTTAAACCCTTATTTATACAATACTAATTACTTGAATTAGGTCAAAAAAGGTCGACATGGCCTGTTACACATAATATCCATTTTGTTTTCATTAAATGTCATAATTAAACCCTAAAACAAGTTTTAAAGGTGACTTCATGCCCTTTTAGGGTGACGTTAGGCCATTTTTGGTCAAAGTTAGCCTCCTAGAGAAAGACATTAGGCCTCCTTGGGCCTCAGGATCCCACCACACGTGACACTAGGCACACAACTGCCTCCAAAACATCCAAAATGTTGGGTGATGCCATGGGTAACGTGGGTGACATCATGGGCCTTCCAAGGCCTACATCATGGTGAAAATGACACAACCCCCCTGGGTCCAGGCCTACCAGACTGCCCCTGGTGAAATGTCCTCCTCTCTCTCTGTGCAATCCTTTGATCTTCCTCTTCCCCTGTCTAGGGTCTCATCATCCATCTTGTGGGCTCTTAGTTCTATGGAGGTCTGAACTAATCATTTCCCCATATGTACCTGTCCATCGGGTGTGGCCCTGCAACATCAAAAAATACTCCCTCCATGGGCTCATAAGTCACATGGATCATAGCAATGTCAATTACATATATTCATCAAGTTATTTAAACATGTGCATGAAACCCCCTTTACCCGGACAAGTGCTCAAAGACGTTATGCTATTCTACAGGCCAGTTTTGGAGGGGATGCTAGGACATCCTATTGGGCTAATGCTCATTAGATGTGGGATGTTCCCGGGTGAAGTCAAATCCAGGCCATGTGAGTGGATGTGGTGGTTGTTGATTAAGGTTGGTTTTCATTGATGTCAACTCTTGAAGAAAGCTCGGTAGCACAAAGGTTTGGGTAATGGACCCAAGTTTTTTTGATGTAAATATGACTCATTATTGTCTTTTCATGCTTGATAAGAAGTACAAATGAATGAACTCCAAAGTGGTCCCCTTATGGTGAAATACCTCACGGGAAGACGCTTTGCGGATTGAGTTATCCTAGAAGTATGGTTAGAGAACCCATTCTTAATTGTAGAATAATGAGATGAAGGTCAGTGAATTGGTCAGTGAAACTATCCTATATGGATAGTGTTTGTCATTCCATTTCCGGTGGTATGTGGAACGTCACATAACTCCTCACGGTTAGAGAGTTATGGCCATATGAAGTTGAAAAACCCTCATGAGTCATATAGAAGCCCCCAAAAGTCAAGTGTTTGCAAAAGAAATTATTTAAATAATAAATTAAATGGAGAAATCCCTAAAATAAGGAAAGTATAATGCTACATGAAAGTATAAATAAGAGGCAAAGCTTTCTCATTTAATCACACTTGAATATCATTGAATATCTATTTTTGTGAAAGGTTATTTGGGTATTATTGATAGAGAAAATTTGCAGCAGAAATAGTGCGGCAAAAAAAGTGCGACAACAAAAATCGTGGCAGAAAAAGTGCGACAGAAAAATCGTGGCATAAAAAGTGCGGCAGAAAAATCGCGACAAAAAAAGTGCGGCAGAAAAACCGCAGCAGAAAAAGTGTGGCAGAAAAATCGCGACAGAAAAATCGTGGCAGCAACATGGTTGGGGTCTATTTACGAGAGATATGGCACATCTTGTTTGAGGTATCTTTTCTGAGCTAGGGTTTAGCTCTTGAGATGGTATTGGATGGTCAGTTTTGTTGCATATATTAGATTTGTTGAGGGATACAGTTGGTATTTTGTTGTTGGTATTTAGCATATGGGTATTGGTCTTTTGGTTGTGATGTGTTGTTGAAGTTGTTGGCTTAGCTTGAGGCTACATAACAGTGAGGTTGTGACACATGGTTTGATGTAAGGGCTTATGGTATTTAGTTTATGGATAGAGTGATGAATTGTTAGATAACTTTTGGTGGTTATATTGGTGTATGTCTTTGGTATATGGTTGGGGTACATGTTGGGTACATGGTTGAGATAAGTGGTTGATGAGTTGGCACATACACTAGGTGTATAGCTGATGAGTTGGCTCATACATGAGGTGTATATTTGATGATGTTGGTACATCTTGATGAGTCAAGGTTGATGCATGGTACATATTGGTTCAAGTTATTCGTATAGGTTTTTTGGTGCAAGCTAATTGGTACAGGTTGTTACAGGTTGTTACAGGTTGTTTGGTGCAAGTCGATTGGTACACATTGTTACAGGTTATTGGTATAGGTTGACAGTGGCAGTGATTGATTCAAAGAAAGTGACAAGTTGTCTACATTTGGCATTTATATTTTATGGCAGTTGGACGGGTCAAGGACAAGTGGTTGTAGCCACCTTCTGGTTGTAGACGGAGAACTTAGGGGGTTGTAGCCTCCTTTTGGTTGTAGCCAGAGAATTGGGGAGTTGGAGCTTCCCTCAGGTTGTACCCTGAGAAACTAGGGGGTTGGAGCCTCCTTCCAATTGCAACTGGAAAACAAAGGAAGTTGGTGCTTCCAATGAATGTAATTCTTCAAGACATATAAGAAAAAACATTCTGTGGTTTTCTCCCACTTTGGGTTTCCACGTAAAAACACGGGTGTATTGTGTATGTGTATGATTGCTCATTTGTTCATTGTTTATTTACTCTGCAATTATTATATGGTAATTCTACACTGATATAACACTTGCATTATATAGTTAAAATAGATTAAATTTCTCTATTACTGATTCACCCCCCTCCCCCTTCTTAGTAATCCAACAATGGTAAGGGATGTCTGGGCAATGGGTGCGGTGATAGCAGGGAAATGTATGGCTTACCTGTGGGTTCCTCTGAAGAGGGAAAGCTGCACCTTGTCATGGATGCAAATTTTTCCAAGCCCATTCATGCATTTTATCTTTTATTCTTATTTCTTTTTTCTTTCAAGACACCAATTGGGGGACACTGCGTTGTCATGGTGACTAGTGGTGAAAATGTTACCCACAAGCATTTCACAGAAATGAGAAGGTTGGCTTGTGATGAGACCCCCTTTCTCTTGGTTATGCCACCAAGAGCCACTACCTTGGCGTGGTGACCAGTTGTTGGTAGTTTCATACCGCTACATGCCCATGGACCTAATAGGTTGGCTCGTGATGAGACCCCCTATCCTCCAACAAGGTCTTGATTTATTTATTTTTTATGTGTCCCTTTGTTTCTTGCTGAGAATATTTTTATTGCTTTCTCAAGGATCCCTAGGTGAAGCATCTCAAGGTTTCCTTCTTTTGGATTTTATATTTTTCCAGCTACTTTTACCCTCTAGGACTTTATCCCCTTCCTCCCACAAGGTAAGGTACAACCCTTATATATTTGGCCAACCCAATGCCTGGACCATTGTAATGGGATGGATGAGTGGGAAAAAGATGGAAAGTGGTAAGTATGGTGGGAACGGACGATGACCTTTCATGAATCCTCCCAGTGGAAACTCAAACTCTATGGGAACTAGCTTGCTAGGGAATCCTGTCATTCACCCCAGGTGTGGTCAATTGGAAAGGCATAAGGTCCAAGCACACATTAGAAGAAAAAAAAATTAAATGCACATATTCAAAAATTTTGAGAATCAGAGTGACACATACCATGATACCCAGACTCATTACCTCATGGAGAAAGACCCATTTCTTTTGCAAGACCAAGCCAATGTGATGGATTTTTATGCTCCTAACAAAGTGAAGTCACTGAAGAAGAAAATTATGGGCCCTCCAGGGCCATGCTCAAGTCGATCTGGCTCTCATTACTCCATGTCTAGGACCTGTGGGCCTCAAGACATAATATCCTTAGTTATCCCTAGACTATGGGATAATAGGTCCTTTGATCCATTTCGGCATTAAGCGTGACTTTGAGCATGCTCATTCATATGATTAAAGATGGTATAGTGGATGGTATATCAAGGATTAGAGGGACTGCTCGAGAGGAGGTTATTTTCGAAGAGTTAGAATTTTTGGAACAATGACTTACTAAGTTCCATAATTCAAAATGATTCAACATGATTCAATAATTCTAGAAAGTGTGACTTCCTAAGTTCCATAAGGGTCAAAGAGGGGATAAAGCAAAGGCTTGGTTAGAGGGAATAACTTGATGCTTTGTCTTAAGGACACACCATTCTAATGAGAATTATTGGTTGACCATGTTTCAACTTAAGGATGTTTCTCTTATATGGTGGCACACTATGCAAAGGCAAATGGGGGTGTCTGATGAGATGTTAACTTGGGAATTATTTGAGGAACATTTCCTTATTACATATTTGGTGAAGTACTCGAAGACTCATCAAACTAACGCCTTCTTTTCCCTAACCTAAGGGACCAATATTGTAACTAAATATGAAATATGGTTCATGGAATTACTCCCCTATATCGAGTTCTTGGATACATAGAAAATTCAAGTTAACATGTTTATTAGTGGTTTGAATACCACCATTAATGTTAGGATCAACCCCCTAGATCTATCCATTCTTTTTATGAGGAAGTGAAGTTTGCATTGAGAATGGAGATGGATTTGTAGTCAAAGGAGAAGTACACGGGGTGTTTAGGAAACCCTCTCCACCACATCTACCATAGTGTAACAGCTTCAGAAAGGGAGGGAAGTCCTTCTTGAAGGGATCTAGTTCCAAGAATCCTCCTTATGGTCGTAGGTTGGTGTCTAGTGAGGCCACCTCAGGACCATAGAGAAAATTTTCCAAGTCACATGGATCTATTGGTAGGCCATATTAGTTGTAGGGAAAATCTCATTGGATGAATTCCCAATTGAGCACACTGAGGAGAACACCCAACATTGAGTGTTGGATTTGTAAAAGGTTGCATTATGAAAACGATTTCTTGGAAAGGTAGTCAATTAAGACTCAAAGGAATGGTAAGGATACAGTGGGGGACATAGTTGGGTCCCATAAAATCTATGAAACCATGAATAATTTCTAGTAACATCATCGATATTTAGTGGTTAATACCATAGGTATGGTAAACAATGTTTAGTTATCTATTTTTATTGATCCTAGTTTTATCAATTCTTTCATATCACCTCTTGCATTAGAAAAGTGTGGGTTAAAAAAGCCTGATTACAATGACTTTAGCATGGTACATTACAATGAATTTAGCATGGTAGAAATGGCCTTTAGGGAAAAATAGTTAGTGGGATCTAATGTTTCAGGATACCCTTTATATTTCAACACTTATAAAACCTAATTGAAGTTGTACACCACAATAATAGGTTATATGACCTAATTGTAGGGAAGGACTAATTGCATCACCATAGTGCTCACCTAGACTATTACAGGAAGATATTCCATTGTTTGGATGATGAAGGGATTCTAGTGCAAATTCACAAGATCTGTTGACCAATATTATTACACTTCATATGCCCCATGCAAGTGAAGTGTTTTCTAAGAAAAATCGGTGAAATATGTATGCCATTGAAGGGCTTAGTATGGAGAAGGGTTATCAAAAATTAGGGATGTATTCCTAGATGAATTACTTGGGTTTCCATCCTACAGGGAGTTAGATTTATTCATTCAATTAAATCCTTGTGTACAACCCACATCCAAGGAAAATTATAGAATAACTACACCTAAGTTGTGCGAGCTAGAAATGCAACTGAAATAATTACTAGATCAAGGCCTGATTAGGATGAGTATCTCAACATGGGGCATGCTAGTTAAATTTGTTAAGAAGAAGGATGGGTCCTTCCTATTTGTCTACTAGCACCAGTTGAATAAATAAATAGTTAAGAACCAATACCCCATTATGATAGTTGATGATCTCTTTGATAAGATGAAAGCGGTTGTATTCTCCTTGAAGATTGAATTGCATTCAAGAGATCATCAATTGAGGATAAAAGAGAAAGAATTTTTTAAGACCACATTTTGAACATGCATTAGACACAATGAGTTTGTGGTGGTTCCATTTGGGTTAACCAATGCCCCTATTGTATTCATGAGGTTTATGAATGATATGTTCAAAAAGTACTTCGACCTTTTTTTGCAAGTCTTCTCGGATAATATCCTCATTTATTCTCAGTTAGAAAAACAGTATGTAGAGTATATGTGTGTTGTATTTTGATTCTTGAGAGAATATTAAGTGTATGGATAGTTGTCCAAGTTTTCCTTTTTTTCAAAGTGAGATTGATTATCTCAGACACATCACTTCCAACAAGGGAATATATTTTTATCATGCCAASATTGAGGTGATCATGGATTGGCCATCTCASAGGAATGCACCTGATGCACATAGTTTCATGGGATTAGTAGGTTACTATAGGTGATTCATGGAAGKATTKTCCAAGATTGAAAATAYCATATCTTCACTTCAAAGAAAGGGTGTAAAGTTTGAATGGATAGGCAARTGYCAGGCATCATTTGCAAAGCTAAAGAAATTTTTGACAAATGCATTGATCTGGCAGGTGTTTGAAATGGAAAAAGATTATATAGTTTGCATGGATGCATCTCAAGATGGACTAGGTGTAGTGTTAAAGTAAGGAGGTGGTGTGATTTCTTATGCATCTATAAAGATAAGGCAACATGAGATAAACTATCCAACACATAATTTAGAGTTGAATTACATCATATTGTCACTAAATATATGGATGCATTATCTAATTGATCAAATGTTTGAGCTCCACACAAACCATCAAAGATTGTAGTATATTTTCACCTAGCGAGACCTAAATGCTATGCAAATACATTGGAATGAACTCCTAAGTGAGTACAACTTTGACATTGCATATGTGAAAGGGAAGGATTAGTGGGTGGCCAATGAGTTGAGTCATAGGCCCTATATTTACTCCTCGATTCCCTTAAAAGTAAGTTTGATGGAGCATGTTTTAACCCAATGTTTGAATGACCTATGGTATCTTGAGGTTAGATTAACTCTTTGAGATAGTATGGTCGAAGAGCATAAGGACACGTGATATTCCCTAGAAGACAATGGTCTTTTCAGATATAAGATAGGATGTATGTGCCTAAGAATGATGACATATGAGGAGTGATCTTGAGATAGGCCCATAGGGTTCTCTACTCCACGCACCTTAGGGTGAAAACAATGTATGTTGACTTGAAGTGTCTCTAAGTTTATGGATATGTATCAAGAATGACATATTCTAGTTTGTAGCATGATGTTTGGAATGCCAATAGGTTAACGTTGAGCATAGGAACTAAACAAGGATTTTGTAGTTGCATGATATTCCATAGATGAAATGGAAAGTAATTTCCATGGATTTTGTCACTGGGTTGCCTATGACCCAAAGCAGGTAAGATGCCATACTAGTGGTTGACGTTGATAAATTGAATAAAAGAGAATGTAAATTTATTCAGGTAAAGACCACATATGAAGCTGTTGACATAGTGAAAATATTCATATACCATGTTTTTAGGTTGCATACTAGAGCACTCGAAAAGATAATTTCCAATAGAGATTCTCTTTTTACATCTATATTTTGGAAAAAAATTCCAACCATGTTGGGCACACAATTGGAATTTATCACCACTTATAACCCTAAGATAAATGGTCAGACAGAAAGGGTGAATCAAGTTATGGAATACATGTTGAGGATGTAAGTTATGGAACAATAGAATCATTGGGAATAATTTTTTCCCCATATGGAATTTTCATATAACAATGGTTATCACATCTTACTAAGAATGTCTCCATTTGAAGTCCTTTATGGAAGACCTTATAGGACCTCATTGAGTTGAGATCAGTTGGAAGACTAAGCCATTGTTGGTCCTAACCTTATTTTGGATATGGAAGAATACATGGTTCAATTTAGGAAGCACGTGAAGGAAG
>SNQJ01S0046371.1:26046-48470 GCA_010110895.2 Picea sitchensis
CTGCAATCCGTAGTAGGTCTTAGGTCTGTTTCATTCTTGTCTTGTAGTTATTTTTCTCCCTTTCATTTGCTTTAAGGAAAAGAGAAAAAATATTTATTTCAAGTTTTTCCTGTTTAAAGCATCTTCAAAAAGAAAAAAATATTTTTCATTCTTAGTTTGGTAAAGTAGTTGGAGTTAGTTATTTTACTTGATAGGAAAAAGAGTTCATTTTTAAAGTTCTTTATCGATTTCTTATAACTTAAGTAGCTCATAGTCAAGCAAAATTTCGTTTTAGGTTTTCTTTTTAAAGATCTTGAAAAAGTTAGTTATGAAAAAGTTGGTTACAAAGAGTTAGTTGTAAATCTTTATTTTTCACTAGAAGTAATTTTGCTTTCAAAGTTTCGTCTTTTTCTCCTCTTTTTGTCTCTCATAAACATCACTATTTTCACTGCCATATCCTTTGAGTTAAACAATCCATTTAAAACGAACGCTAAATTTAAAATTAATTAGATTTTTATGTTTGTAGGGTCAATCAACTAGTTTAGGATTAGAGCCTTGAATTAGGTTGGAGAGGAAACTCTTCAAGGCTTTTAAACACACATCGGAGTCAGATCCAGGGAGTGTTAAAGTCCAGTGACGTGAAAATTATCTAGGACCCCCCTCTAACATAGGGGCTAAACACGAGGTCACGTGAGGAAAGG
This sequence comes from Picea sitchensis, assembly GCA_010110895.2. Taxonomy (NCBI): domain Eukaryota; kingdom Viridiplantae; phylum Streptophyta; class Pinopsida; order Pinales; family Pinaceae; genus Picea; species Picea sitchensis. The sequence continues at coordinate 26,727 of SNQJ01S0046371.1, forward strand.
CAGTGGAGATAAACCCTCCAAATCTGGACTAAATGTAGTGGGGAACACATATTGAGGATTTGTCATGGGATACTATCGTTCACATTTGCCTACAGAGCTTCGTGGACCTCGAATCCATTCAATATCCTCAATTGTCTTCCATACCACTTGATTTCGATACCCTCGGTAGGTTTTAGACTTGTTATCCTACTCTTTGCGGTCCATCAGACTGTAAACTGTACCCGCCTGGTGACTGTTTGCGAGCTGGCAACTTAGTTGTTTTTATTCTAGGAAATTACACAGGTGACTATGGGGGTATATCGCGGTACCTAGGGTAGACGTTGGGTTACAATTTATAGAGTATACCCGGAGGGTGCTTCCATGTTCGAGTTACACTTGCACCGGTAAGTTTCTCTAATGTTGGCTGGCATAACTGTTCTTCCAACTAGATAATGGTTTGCTCGGTTTATATTATAGGAATTTTTCTAGTGTGTGCTTGGTTTTAAACGTTAGTTAAAGCCTTATTGTGTCATTGATCTTTTCACAAGGTGGAATATCAAGAGCTTCGTTGGTCGCGAAGGCTTCAAGGCATGCTGCTGGTTGCATTAGACCCACCACCACCACCGTTACGGTGAAGACTTGACCAGCAAGGGTCATTCGAAGCGATCAGGCCATATAAAACTGTGCCCGAGCGAGCTTCGAGAGGAGATTAATTGAATATGGAGAAACCTATTATTTCTGACCTTGGAGCGAAATCTCTCGAGCTAGTCAACCCTTCGATCACTGACTTGTTAGCCCTAATCTTGGTACAAGTTGTCCCTCCGAGGGTCACACCTTACGAGAGTTCGATAATCTTACAAGCAACTATGGAAGAAAATGCTGCTACTTCGTCCGGGAGTCCTCATACTTTTGTTTCGGTTACTACCACAAGGGATATGTTTCCTCCTAACCCACCTTCCTCGGTCCAGACTAGAGTGGTCTCGACCCCCTCTACCTCGGGTAGTGGTCTGATACCATCATCGACGATGACCAATGCTCCGTTTACACAGAGTGTGACGAGCCCTCCGTTTTCATACGAGATGCCCGACTTCAATTCAAATTTTGTTGTTTCCTACTCCACCTTACAGACCATGGGTCTGGGGGTAGGGAGCTCCAACGCTCCCGTGAAAGGGTCTATTAGGGGCACCTCAGCCTCCTATAATGCTATCCCTTATAGTGGGGGTCACATACCTCCTTCGTGCCCCTCGCTAAGTGGTTCTTTCCAGCAACCCATTGGGTCGAGTGATAACTACAACTTGTTTGGAGCAAGCGGTTTAGGATCATTGTCTTACACTACGCTGGCGGGATCCATGCCATTCTCTTTGTTCGACGCGTTTGGTAATAACGCCTTTTCTTCGGTTGTCGTCTTGGCCGGGGGAAACACTGGTTTTGGACAATAGAATTGTGTGCATGGTACTATTCCTACACAAGGGGAAAGTACAAGATCAGTTTTCACCTCACAAGGACTTTGGAATCCTTGGCAGGGATCAGTTCCCTTGTAAGGGATGTTGGTCAGGGGCAACCCCTTCCATGGTTAATGGAACCCTGGGCAAGGCTCAATACCTATGCCTGTCGGATCGGCTGGGGTCACCCCCTTCCAGAATCTTTAAAACACAACACAGGGAGAAATCCCCGCCCAACCCACGTCGTCCAATTATGGGAATCAACCAATGATATTGTAGAAAACATAGTTTCCGCACGCTGGTCAAGGCCACTGTGTCTATCAAAACCTTGGCTAGCAACCCAAATTTTCCTGGCAACCTGGTGCCAGTCAAACCCCAGGCCCCCTTTTTCCTGTACATAGTAGCCAACCCAAACTACTGATTTTGGCAACTTTACATCTGCCAGACTTTTCAAGGTTGCTTAATGACCCGATTCATCATGATTCCCGTTGCCCCCCCATATCGACTAAGTTTCCCTCGAATATTATGAAATTCGAGGGCAAGCCTAGCGAATACCTGGGTGATCATGTGACAACTTTACACCTACGGTTCTCATCAAAATTGCTGCGAGACGACTCTGTACAGTTGTGCCTGTTTCAACACACTCTTATTGGGGGTGCTGTGAAATAGTACATCAAGATGGACTGCTCAAGATATTCTTACTTTAGTTACTTGGCGATGGTTTTCCTAAACCATTTCCAACTACCCATGAGATATGATTCCGACAAAAAATTGTTGGCCAACTTTGAGTAGACTAAGGCCGATCATATCTCAGATCACATCCGAGAATGGCAGCGTTGGAAGAGCTTGATTAAGGTACAAGTCCCACTGACTTTCTTGCTAGAGTGGTTCCTGAAGTCTTTGGTGTCAGTTTTATCCAAGGACGTTGCAACTTCGAGAGTGTTTTTAGAGGAGGAGGCGATAATGAGAGTGCAACAACTCAAACTAATATACTCTCAATCTGGCTTACTCTATGAGATATTTCTAGATGCGCCACAGTTCATCCTCGACAAGGCTAGACAAAAGTATGGACCACATGTCGATGGTATAGCTGGTTCAACACAAGCAAATTCCATTGATATGTTGTCAAATCAATCGCAACAAGTGTTGATACAACATAAAACGACCAGCTAGACCTCTGGTTTGGTTGTCCCCCCTACCTAAACGTCGAACGTACACAGTGTGTAGTCGAAAAACCCAAAGGCCAACCAACAACCTGACATAAAGGAAAAACAATGAAACAAGAAGGGTAAAGGGGATAAGAAGCCTAATAACAATGCTGGAGGGGGAAACACAAAGAAGAGAAATTTGAAGTATCCGTGTAACCTTTACATGGAGGACCATTCGAATCACCTATGCCCTCGAATTGTGGAGGCCCAGAAGTTATTGGCGCTGCAATATCCTGTTGTGCTAACGAACCCATTTCCACATGAGAAAAATATGACTTAGGCCTCAACTTCTTCGAGCACGGATGGGGGAAGTCAGGGACCCCCTGCGTCTACCTTGGCCACGAATGTTTACATGATGAAAGGTGACACTTATATAGCAACCAGGGTGCATGATTACAGAATGATAGAATCTGATGAAAAGGGTAAAGAATCCACAAACCCACCAGTTCCTCTCCAGATTGAGAAGACATTGGGAGAAACAATGACGTGCATCCTCAAAGGCGCGTTCAAGAAATATTCTCATAATTCGAATGTGAGGGCCCATAACTACTCTATGGTGGAAGATTTGGCACAAACCCATTGCGCTATGTCTTCTTTGGAGGTCCTCCAGAGCTGCCCTTCACAGGGAAAGGCCATGTTATCCGCCTTGGGATTTGCAGAGACTTGTAATCCAAGAGCGATTGTTCTCGATCTAACCAACTTGAAACCTCATCTCCCTTACCATGTTGCGTTTCAGATTGTAGTGGCTTACACCACAAAATATTTTACTTATAATATCTTCCACACAGTGGTTGATGAGGGCACCTCGAATTGCGTGATGTCATTGGCTTATTGGAAGGCCATTGGCCAACCCGTTTTGTCTCTGTCGCTTACATTTCTTACTTCTTTTGATGGTCGTTCATTCAAACCACATGGAATAATCCCTTCTTTCCCCATGCAATTAGGAGGGAATACTGTGTGCGTCGAAGTTGAAGTGGTTTATGCACCTCTCGACTATAACCTTCTGTTAGGAAGGAGTTGGACCTATGTAATGCATGCAGTGGTTGCCATAGTTTTTTGAGTCTTGTTGTTTCCACAAGAGGGTCAAATTGTGACCATTGACCAATTGTACTTATCCCATCCTGACCCTTCATCGGGGGCATACACGGTCCCGATGATTGATAACCCTCATCCTGACACCGTCAACATAAATGTTGGTTTGTGTCCATCATTGATGGGTTCTTTCGATTACCCGCCTCCTTCTGGCGATGTCAAGTTTATATCGGCTGCCCCCGACCAGCCTAGGGTTGAAATATTTCAAGTGTCATAATTACAAACAACTTACTTTCACGATCCGTGGACTCTTCCTTCCCCATCGACCTTGATTGAAGGGACAGGGAATTCTGGCATGGCCATGTCCTTGTCCGCGACATAATTTGCGTACAGTATTTTCCAAAAATATTTGGCTGGCCCCGATCCAACTCTTGTATAAGAGTTAGACCCGGTTCTCAAGCCTACCTAGGCTCAAGGTTCCATTGCCACTTCAGATTCTTTAGACTTGGTCTTTCTCTCAGATGAGGCGATTCTTGAGGCATTGACTAGTTTAGAAAGACCCTGGGATGATCTCCATCACATATCTTACTTTCTCTTGGAGTTAAGATGAATAGAGGCACGTGAATTCATATTGACTATGACTGAAGATAGGTCTTGTCCTATTAATCCTTTGGCTACGCATGCAGTCTATGCCAAGGGTAATATGGCGAGTATCACTAAAATGATCCCTATAGATATCTACAGAACCCTTGGCATTGTGGAGAATGTCTTCGTCGGAGCGGACTGATCCCTCGAAGAAATTGAAATTTATATGAAGTTGTTTGAAGAATTCCGTGACGTTTTTTCCTGGTCTTATGAGGAAATGTGAGGCATTGATCCAAGAATTGCTGAACATGAGATAATGACTTATCCTGATGCCAATCCAGTCAAACAGAAGCTTCGTCTAGTGAATCCTCAGAAAGAGACAACGATTAAGGTTGAAGTAGAGAAATTTATTAAAGTAGGATTTATCTACCCCGTGTAGTTGACATAATGGGTGTCAAACCCCGTTCCGGTTAACAAAAAATAGGGTACGATTCGTGTGTTCATGGACTTCCGTGACTTGAACAAGGCCTTCCTGAAAGACAAATTTTCCACCCCATTCATTGATTATATCATCGATGAATGTGTAGGCTGTGAGGTATTTTCATTCATGGATGATTTTTCGGGATATAACCAGATTCAGATCAAACCTGAAGGCCAACATAATTTTTTTTTTATCTGTCCTTGGGGTACATTTTTTTATCGTAAGATACCTTTTGGCATGAAGAACGCTTGAGCCACTTTTCAACGGGCCATGTCTTTTTCTTTCCACGACCTTAGACATATAGTTGAGGCTTATATTGATGATTTAACATCATGATCTCGCAAGAGAGTTGATCGTCCCGCACACCTCTGACTAATCTTCGAACAATGTCACTACTATCAAATTCACTTGAATCATAATAAGTTCAGTTTCTGCATGACCTCAGGCCATCTCTTAGGTTTCGTTGTTTCAACAACATGGATCATGGTCAATCCTCTTAAGGTTGAGGTGATAGTTCAGTTGCCTCCCCTGTGCACAATACCCCAACTTCATAGCTTACAGGGGAAAGTGAACTTTCTTTGGCGTTTTGTCACAAAATACGTTGAGATCACTAAAGGGTTCATGCATTTCTTGAAAAAGCGAGTCCCTTTATATTGGAATGAAGTTGCTCAATGCTCTTTCCAAGCATTTAAATGTGCCCTTACATTTTCCACTCTGCTTCGACCTCCCGATTATAACAGAAATTTCTTGTTGTACTTGGTCATTGCAGAGTCGACCATTGACATGGTCTTGGTTCAGGAGGATGATCTGCTCGAGGAGCACGTTATTTATTACCCGAGATGAGGCATGGTTGGGCCAGAACTCAACTATTCCCATGTTGAGAAGCCTGCATTGGCACCAGTGCATGCTGTCCAGCAGTTCCACCATTATATTCTGCTTCGCAAGACCACCGTCATCGTCATTGTGAATCCATTTCAATACGTGTTGATATGATGGGTCATTGGTGGAAAGATCAGTAGATGGATTGTAATCCTCCAATAATTTGAATTGGATTTTTTTTCCGCGAAATCCAAAAAGTCGCTGGTCTTTGCGGAGCTTATTTCAGAACTTCTGGTCGAATCAAATGATGATACGCCCGAAGAATCACCTATTAAAGGACATCTTTTTCTAATTGCATCTTCGGACCCCTGGTATGGAGATATACTAGTCTATATCTAGACTTTGAGCTACCTGCCTCTTCTTCCCACAATGAGTGTCGGCGAATTCACCATCAGGCACGAAACTATCTCATACTCGATGACACTTTGTATCGTCGAGGTGTAGATTTCATTCTTCACCAGTGCCTTATACATGAGGAAGCATAANTCTTCTTTTGTAGTTCATTTATGTCCCTACGCATTTCTTCACGTTCATCAAGAGTCCAAGTAGGATTTTCTAGAGGCTTAGTTGGTGTAGAATTTCCCTTTTTTGGTGGCATGTTGGCCAAGTATCACTTTTGAACCTTGATTTTGAGGTGGTTCTGCTAGACAATATTTCTTCTATTGTATCTCCCAAGTTTCAACTCTTATGGGTATGAAACTTTCTTTTATGTATTTCTTTGATGTTTCTTCTCTACAATGCCACAGGTCTGATCAAAATTGGATGTGCCAAGTGGAATTTATGGTAACTTCCCTACAACTTGCCAATTTTTGTCCTTTCCATGAGATCTCACTTGTATAGCATGCCCCACACAAAATAATTGATATGAAATTCTGAAACTTGCACTAGAAGTACTACAGACTGTCCACGATCCAATGAAACCAGTCCCACTCAATTTGGATACTCTAGGAAGAAGTTATGATTGTTTTACTTGGAACACCTTCTTGAGACTAGTCAATAGGACTAGTCAGATACCCTATCTTACACAGGGTGTATCTACAAATTTAAGATGACCCAGAAGATGAAAAATTTACCACAGATACCTTACTAATTTCTATAAATAGCCTTCAAAGTTCAGGGTCTGAAATGTTACGGAAATTTTTTTATAGAGAAAATTATGCAATGACTCATTTCAGGATGATTCTAGAACCCTATATTGTACAGGCTGTATCCCCGAAAGTATAAGGCCTCAGGAGCTGAATTTTGAACCCAACGTACCTTGATTCTTCTTCTAAATATTCTCCAAGAAGTTTCTTCTGAAACGTTGTAGAAAAAAAGTTATATAAAAAATTCCAAGGTGTCTCAGATGTAGCAGCGAAACCCCAAGACCTTGAGCTCTGATACCATATGTAAAGAACCAAATACCAATATAGCATAGAAAAACCTCAGAAAAAGTACTCAACGCCTTGAAAAAGAGATAATTTCAGATAATAAGCCTCTTCGAGGGGGAAACTTCCTTTTACTCCACTTAAATGTTCAAGTACAAGATGATTCAAAATGAAAATGTCTCCTTGGTATATATAGGAGACTAGGAGGTATAATTAAAACTAATGACCTAAAGCCAACATAAATAAAATAACATTACTAATATAATATGCCCCAATTAAGGGGTAATGAGCCAATATTAGGGCTTAATACTTTTGGCCTGAAGAATGTTGGAGCCACTTTTCAGCGGGCCATGTATTTTTATTTCCACGACCTTAGACATATAGTCGAGGCTTATCTTGATGATTTAACATCATGATCTCGCAAGAGAGATGATCATCCCGCACACCTCTGACTAATATTTGAAGGATGTCACTACTATCAGATTCACTTGAATCATAATAAGTGCAGTTTCTGCATGACCTCAGGTCGTCTCTTAGGTTTCATTGTTTCGACAATAGGAATCATGGTCAATCCTCTTAAGGTTGAGGTGATAGTTCAGTTGCCTCCCCCGTGCACAATACCCCAACTTCAGAGCTTATAGGGGAAAGTGAAATTTCTTTGGCGTTTTGTCGCAAAATACGTTGAGATCACTAAAAGGTTCATGCATTTATTGAAAAAGGGAGTCCCTTTCTATTGGAATGAAGCTGCTCAATGCTCTTTCGAAGCGTTGAAATGCGCCCTTATGTTTGCCACTCTGCTCTGACCTCCCGATTATAACATATATTTCTTGTTGTACTTGGTCACTGCAGAGTTGAACATCGGCATGGTCTTGGTTCAGGAGGATGATCTGCTCGAGGAGCACATTATTCATTACCTGAGATGAGGCATGGTTGGGCCAGAACTCAACTATTCCCATGTTGAGAATATTGCGTTGGCAGCAGTGCATGCTGTCCAATGGTTCCGTCATTATATTTTTCTTCGCAAGACCACCGTCATCGCCGTTGTGAATCCATTTCAATACGTGTTGATACGACGGGTCATTGGTGGTAAGATCAGTAGATGGATTGTAATCCTCCAAGAATTTGACTTGGATTTTGTTTCTGCAAAATCCAAAAAGTCTCTGGTCTTTGCGAAGCTTATTTCAGAACTTCCAGTCGAATCAAGTGATGATACACTTGAAGAATCACCTATTAAAGGATATATTTTTCTAATTGCATCTTCGTACCCCTGGTATGGAGATATACTAGTCTATCTCTAGACTTTGAACTGCCCTGCCTCTGCTTGCCGCAATGAGTGTCGGCGAATTCGCCATCAGGCATGAAACTATCTCATACTCGATGACACTTTGTATCGTTAAGGTGTAGATTTCATTCTTCACTGGTGCCTTATACACGAGGAAGCATAACTCGTTCTTAACGACTACCACACTAGAGCATGTGGTGTTCATTTTTCTGGGTTGGAAATAACCCAAAAGATTCTACGAGCCAGTTACTTTTGGCCTACGTCAATCAAAGATTGCGTTGAGTTAGTCAAGAAGTGCCACCCGTGTCAAATCTTCTCTCGGAAGATGAGGGAACATCTTGCTCCCATGTTTCCTGCCATCATTGTTGGTCCCTTCACTAAGTGGGGGATTGATCTTAATACATGTCACCCAACTTCATCCAGGGGGCATCATTATATCATCGTAGCGGTAGACTACTTCACAAAGTGGGTCGAGGCTATGCCAACGTTCAACAATGATGGAGAAACAACAACTCTCTTCATTTTTAACCAGATAGTAGCAAGGTTTGGCATCCCGAAAGAGATTTTCACTAACCATGGAAGTCACTTCCAGATTAAAATGATGTCCGAGTTAACATCAAATCTTGGTTTGAGGCAAGAACATTCATCACTCTACTACCCACAAGCGGATGGTTAGGTGGAAGCTGTGGACAAGTCCCTCAAGACTATTCTTTAGCGAACGATCAATTCTACCAAGTCAAATTGGCATTTGATGTTGTACACCACATTCTGGTCCTACCAAACATCTGTAAAGAATGCCACTTGTTTCTCACCTTTACGGGATGGAAGCAATCTTGCCTATTGAGTGCCATATCACGTCTTTAAAGTTGGCAGTAGAGCTACTGCAAGGCACTTCACCGCTTGAGGAACGCCTATTATATCTTGAGAACCTCGATGAGAAATGTCATGATGCAGCCTTGGACAACGAGGCTCACAAGAAATGAGTCAGGTGTCAGTATGATCGGTCCATTCATCCTCAGATTTTCTCCAAAGGCGACCTTGTCTTGGTCTATGACCAAGACAAGGATCCCATGGGGGAAGGAAAGTTCAAACCTATTTAATTGAAACCTTTCATCGTGAAAGAGGTCTTAAAGAAGGGCACTTATCGTCTTGTTGAATTTGAGGGAAATGACTTGGAAGAGCCTAGAAATGGGCTCTACCTAAAGAAGTATTACTCTTATGTTCGTCACCTGGGTGACTTCTTGTACATATGTATAGTTCTTATACAACTTTTTGTCTTTTTTTGTTTTATGGAAGTGTTGTTATTTATGTTATGTTTTTCACTATGGCAGATGTCAAGTGAATCAGAGGTGTTCTTTGGGTTGGTGGATGACGCTAGCCGACACACTCAGAGGCTTGCTTCCACAGCTTGGGTGATTTTCATGCCTCAAGGCCAGTTACTATCTTCTAGAGGTATCTGTTTAGGCGACGCCACAAATAATGTCACCGAGTACAATGCAGTCATAGAGTTTCTTCGTGACGCTTTGTCGCATGGAATTTCTCACCTTCGGGTCTACTTAGATGCACAATTGGTTGTGTCTTAGTTAAATGGAGTTTACCACGTATATGATCCTAGTTTACACCAACGTTTCCTTAGGGTACATCTCTTAGAACGTTACTTTGATTACATTACATATATCCATGTTCCTAGGAGATTAAATCAAATGACAGATACTCTAGCTAATCAAGTATTAGATTGGCATGTTGCACACACATAAAAAGAAGCACACACATACACATGTACATACATTTGTAAAAAATGTGATCCATAAGACACAAAGATGTATATATATATATATATATCAAAAAGTGTCAGAGTACATAGGTGGGTGTGAACGCCTCAAAAATAATATCTGATATACATCACGGGGATTATGCCCTAAAAAATATACAAAAAATTCCCTTGACACATAATAATTCCAACCTATCTAATATTGGGGCCTATTGGCCTTTCCATAGTGAATGACGACATTGGCCAAACACCAAAAAAGTTGGACCCAAGTCCGTGCCACCCCAACTACATGAGGTTGCATAGAAGGCGGGAGATCCTCGATCTCGGCCATAGGAACTGTGCGAGGGAGCACAGTGAGGTTCCACTCCACCTGTCTCAAAACTCTCTTAGCCTATCCAGCTGGAGGTCCCCCCTGCGACTGTTAGTCCGCCAGATGCTGCTAGTTTCACCACTGGTCGAGGACGTCGTTGAGTCCTCAAGAATTCTATCGGGCACACTAGTCCCACGTTTGTACATAACATATACATAAATGTCAATACTCTGATGCATATTAAAAAAGATATATATATATAAAATAAATTAATAAATTAATAACTTTAAAAAATATGTACCTAGCTCTCCTCGCTCCTCTCTAGGAGGTATGGGCATGTCTATATCTCTGGAGAATTTGATTCCAACATAGGGGTAGTCCTCTATGGCTAGAATCTGTCGTTCCCACCAATCGAAGAATTTGTCGTCAAAGAACTCTATGGTCCTTCATCCCCCCTGTTGTGGCAACAATGATTCCCATCTACATACCGCTGGGAAGGAGGCCACATGCCCCCATACTGTCTCTCTCAGACTCAGACTGGGAACCCTCTCGAAGAAGAATGAGCATAGAATGGTGCCAAACCTGAAGTTTTTGTTGCTATGCTCTCGACACTCTGTTAGTTGCCTCTTCATGCCAGTAAGCATGGTCATACTCTAGTCGAAAATATGTGCATCTAGGAACTGCATCACACAATACATCTACGCTCAGGAAGCCTGGTGTAGGGTCACAGATCCAGTGATTTTCCCAATAAGCAATAGGATCACCTTCAGTGACAAGTTGGTGATATTGTTGATGGGCAGTTGAGAACTTACTTTCTCAGTACCGACCTCGCAATGCATCCCAATGTATTCTGCGATGTTGAAGGGCCCAGGGGGAAAAGTACACAGATTGACTGGTTCCCCTCTCCTCGAGAGGCCAATCAAGAAGTATATTTCCTTAGTCATTGGATTCAACGATTGCCCCTCTATCATAAACGCCTCTACGTCTGGATGTGAGTAATCCACTTGGGTGTTTAGTAACCCGGGTTGTGCCCTCATAAATGAAAACCGGAAGAACTTCCACAACCCACATTGTTTCAATGTGACAATGGAAGCAGGGTCCTCATCAACCAAGACATCAATATCCTCATGTTCTCTCTCCCTCCAGTGGACATACATCCTATTCCATGACAGTTCAAAGGGGAGTTAGCTCTTGACTTTTTACTTTTTCCATGATTTTGAGGGTGTATGCAGGTTTGTTTGGCCACAGTCGCATATGTACGCTGGTAGACTATTCACTACCTACGTGCATATGTGGGCTGTCCTTGGACAACCCGCGTACACGTAGGACCACCCTTTTTTGGGAGGGCATGCCCCCTCAAAAACAAAAAATAATGCATAAAAAAGAATGGAAATGCAGGAGGGATGAGTTTGTACTTACTTGGTCTGAGCGGAAGTTTATTTCATCCTCTAAAGCTCCCAGAATCAACTTCTTTAGAAAATGGGTCTTTTATACCTTTTGGTTAATTTTCAAATTGCAATGGTGAAAATGAGTTGTCAACTTCTATTTATAGACTTTTTTGGCCCTTTTTGCCACTTTTTTGACCCCCCTTTGTCGTTTTTTCTGGCTTAGAAATCATTTACTTCCTTTCTTGAGTTTCTTATTGGATGTTACGATACACTTTTCCTTTTGGTTTGGTAACTTTTGGGGAGATGGGTCACTTTTTAAGGTCCTTTGGTAAAAGTTGTTTTTTTCCAACTTTTTGCATATAAGTTTGGATTTCACCTCCACTTTTCGCAACTCGTTGTCTTTTTTCAATTTTCCATTGGATTGATCCCACCGAGGTGCGACACGAAACCATCATTGATGCTTTAGAAGTGTCTTTATTAGGTGGTAGAGCCTACCTTTACATGGATTCCCTAGATAGATCCTTGTTGCATTTTGGTGTCCATGTTGTCTTTAATGACTTTAGGCTCGAGAGTCCTTGTTAGTCCTGTCATGATTACAAGATTGAGCCTCATTCATTTGATGCACCATCAATCTTGGCCTCACCCTTGGGACCCCCAAAAATGAGCACGCTTTTTTGTCTTTCAAGCTCTCTTTGAAATCCGAAAGCAACATGTGACGAGACTACATTTATGATTTTCAATCTTGTCTGGATTAACTGAGAAAAGTAACTTCTAGAGTCTTCTTTAGGCCCTTTTCAGACTCTCTAAATGTGAAAATATTGTCAAGCGATATTGTTGTCTTTCACGCTCGCCAAACTAAAACTTGAAGGCATGTCTGTCCGACGGTAGTTTACCCCTTTTTCAGTCCATATGGTCAATTTTACGAACAAAGGTATACTCTAGGAACTTCGGTTCATTTGAAGAGTATTATAAGGTATAATTTTCACCCTTTTTCAGGCCTAAGGGACTAAATTTAGGAAAAGGAACATTCTCCTTGGTTTTGGTTTATCACCTTTTTCGGGCCTTGGAGATTACTTACGAAAAAGGAACCCCCATGGAGTCCATAGTTAAGCTCTTTTCAGACTCCCTAAAATTGAAAAGATCGTTGAGTGATCTTGTTCCTTCACACTCATTAAATTGGTACAAAAGAACATATAATGGCATGATTTTGCCCATTTTTTCGGTCTGTGGATTATGGAAGAAAAAGGTACACCTCGGGAGATTCGTCTCGCCGGGAGAGTTCTCCTCAATAAATTTTATACTTTTTCGAGATAAAGGGACTAAATCCAGAAAAAGGCTGTGAGTCCATAGTTAAGATCTTTTCAGACTCCTTAAAATTGAAAAGATTTCTGAGTGATCTTGTCTTTATCACACTTGTTAAAATGGTTTTGAATAGACGTATTTTCAGTGCTAGTTTACCCCTTTTTCGAATCGAATAGACTATCTCCGAAAAAGGTACCCCTTAGATTCTTCTTTTACATTTTTTCAGACTCTCTAAATGTGAAAAACTACCGAGCTTACCTTCTCTAGGCTCGTTAAAAATTACATTGAAGGGGGTTTCATTGTGTCTTGTTAATTGAATTTGCATATTTGAGTCTTCGGCCTAATTCTGACTCCATGTTACTCTCAACTGAACCTTTGAAGCATGCCTTATATGCAAGCCTTGTATCACTTTGCCTCTGCGACCTGACACCTTGACCCATGGAGGAATTTTTCCTGAGTGTCCTTTTCCTGAACATGTCTACTTTCTTTGAGCATTATTGTCTTCCTTGCGCTTGGAACTAGTATGCTTACTTGTGACAATCATTCCTCCTTTGTAACATAGTATTCTTTTATTCTTTTTCAAATCTCTTTAAAAAATTGAAAAAGACAAAAAAATAAAAAAAACCCAAAAAGAGGGGACGGAAAATATATATTCTTTTTTGGCAGCACAATGAGTTTCCCTTGAAAAAAGCACGTCCTTTCATTTGTTCGTCAAGCATTGGGATCTACTATGACCTTAAGAAGTTGTTCTCGCTACATAGAGTTGTGTCCTCCTCCGTTTGGTTACTCTTCCAAACACATGGAGAGTTTGCGTTGCCTCCTGCATCGTGAATTTATGTCAATGTCATGCTACCTGAGTCTGATCATCTTTTGTTTTTTTGTCCAAGGGAAGTTTCACCCAACCCGAGTCGGCCTTTCTGCAGTTTTTCTCTTGACCTCATGAGTTGGTCATCCTGAAAATACAATCAAGTCCTTGTTTGAAATTAATGAAGTTCTGTCCCTGATCATCGAGATCCTCATGTCTTTTCCCGACGATCCATCGAAGACCTCTAGGTAGTGAATCCATACACTCACATTTCACTCCTACTTGAGTTTTGAAGATCTTGAAGTTGTTTCTTGAGCTATGAAGATCTCATCTCCAGTCATCATGTGTTATTGGCTTCTTGAAGATGGATACTATACTTGTATATCTTTGATTTTGAGATGTAGATCCGTTGTGTATTGCTCGTGGCTACATCTTATATAGTTATATGACATGGATCCCCAGTGTATTGATTGGAATCCATGATTTATTTCATCCTGAGCATGGGTATGCCCATCTCAGAGAGACAATTATTATTTTGCAGATGGCACCTCCTGAACTTTGGTCCCAGGCTCACTCGTTTCGTACATTGGCAAAGATTCTGTAATGTATTTCAGCCATCAAATTCTCTGCTGACCTCACATATTAGGGGGCATCTGTTATAACCCTAAATTACTCTACACATGCATACTATGCCTTTGGCCCTCTTACTTGCATTTTTTGCCAAGCCATCACTGAGTTGCTCTTCTAAAAAACCCATTTTTTGAAGATGTACACGCCTTGCACCAATACTTCCCACGTACATACACTTGCTGCACCACTATAGTTCACGTACATACGTATGTTGCACCACTACAACCCACGTATACTTGCAAAATTTGCAAAAAATAAAAAATTGCAAGGAATTCATTGAGATTATGGGCTATTGGGTAGTTTCCCAACTAATCCATCGCTTATAGCCTGTCACCCAACTTAATAACCATCCTTTTCCCATATAAAAGGAGGTTTTGGGGTCTCATTTTACATCTAGACATAAGAAGAATGAAACTCTGCCCATTTCACATCCCCTTCTTGCCCCAAGTAATTGCATCCCTTTTGTGAGAATTTCCTCTGCATTTCCCAATTAGCCCTTCTTCCTCCATCAGAAACCCATTCACTTCCCAAGAATATGTCCAAAGGTTAAGAGGATAATCCATACAAAGGTGCACTTAGAGCTTGGTGAAGAGGAGCTCGGACTAGGTTCGTGGAGCAGTATCCGACTTTGGTTGTAAAAGGTATAATCATTGAGTTATAAAAAAAAAAGTACTTTTCTTGTCCCAAATCATGGTGTATTGAATTCTTTCGTTGGTTTATGTTCTAACATCTAACCCTAATTTGTATATGAATTGCATGCTTGTAGCTTTTTGTTTGTCTGTCTTTGAATGTAGGCCAACCTTGGGAGGATGTGTGCAATAAGTGAAGCTTTTAAGCGCGAGGGGATCATCACTGAACGCAGAGTAGAGGTATAGTTACCCGATCCCTCTCATATTTGCTTTTATTGTAATAGTTTTGGTTATGTTTGGGGTAGTTAGAGAAGTATTTTACTTTTAGACGGTTGTTGATCTGCCTACGTTCTAAACCCTAGTGTAGTCATAGGGGTTTTTTTCCACTACCAACATCTCCTTAACATCATCCCATGTCATGGACTCGGGATTATAATGGTCCCACTGCACCTTGACCTGATCTAGTAATAAATGCCTAAGTTTTTAGGATCTATGATCCAATAAAACATCAAATCAACCTTAAAAATTCCTTCATCTATCATCTGTAAATTGTACCAATTTAAAACATAATATTTATCAATGACATATTTTTGCAATATAGAGGCATGAAACACATTATGCATCCTACTTATGTTGAGTGCCAAGGAAATATAATATGATATTGGTCCATCCCTTTATATGATATCAAAAGGTCCTATGATTATAGTGCCCTTTCTAAATTTTACTGAACTTTTATGCATCTTGATTTGAAAAAATAGAGGGTCCCCTTCTTTGTAGCTTCTATCCACCACATGGGAACCAACATAGTTGTTTTGTTGATCCTTTGCTTCCTTCAAGTGCTTCCTAAATTGAACCATGTATTCTTCCATATCCAAAATAAGGTTAGGACCAACAATGGCTTAGTCTTCCAACTGACCTCAACTCAATGAGGTCCTACAAGGACTTCCATAAAGGACTTCAAATGGAGACATTCTTAGTAAGATGTGATAACCATTGTTATATGAAAATTCCATACGGGGAAAAAATTCTTCCCAATGACTCTATTGTTCCATAACTTACATCCTCAACATGTCTTCCATAACTTGATTCACCCTTTCTGTCTGACCATTTATCTTAGGGTTATAAGTGGTGATAAAGTCCAATTGTGTGCCCAACACGGCTGGGAAATTTTTCCAAAATATAGATGTAAAAAGAGAATCTCTATTGGAAATTATCTTTTCAAGTGCTCTAGTATGCAACCTAAAAACATGGTATATGAATATTTTCACTATGTCAATAGCTTCATATGTGGTCTTTACCTGAATAAATTTACATTCTCTTTTATTCAATTTATCAACGTCAACCACTAGTATGGCATCTTACCTGTTTTGGGTCATAGGCAACCCAGTGAAAAAATCCATGGAAATTACTTTCCATTTCATCTATGGAATATCATGCAACTACAAAATCCTTGTTTAGTTCCTATGCTCAACCTTAACCTATTGGCATTCCAAACATCATGCTGCAAACTAGAATATTCCATTCTTCATACCTATCCATAAACTTAGACACACTTCAAGTCAACATAGATTGTTTTCACCCTAGGGTGCGTGGAGTAGAGAACCCTATGCATCTCAAGATCACTCCTCATATGTACTCATTCTTAGGCACATACATCCTATCTTATATCTAAAAAGACCATTGTCTTCTAGGGAATATCATTTGTCCTTATGCTCTTCGACCATAGTATCTCGAAGAGTTAATCTAACCTCAAGATACCATAGGTCATTCAAACACTGGGTTAAAACATGCTCCATCAAACTTACTTTTAAGGGAATTGAGGAGTAAATATAGGGCCTATGACTCAACTCATCGCCACCCAGTAATCCTTCCCTTTCACATATGCATTTTCAAAGTTGTACTTGCTAAGGAGTTCACTCCAATGTATTTTCATAGCATTTAGGTGTCTCTGGGTGAAAATATACTACAATCTTTGATGGTCTATGTGGAGCTCGAACATTTGATCAATTAGATAATGCATCCATATATTTAGTGACATTATGATGGAATTCAACTCTAAATTATGTGTTGGATAGTTTATCTCATGTTGCCTTATCTTTCTAGAAGCATAAGAAATCACACCACCTCATTACTTTAACACTACACCTAGTCCATCTTGAGATGCATCCATGCAAACTATATAATCTTTTTCCATTTCAAACACCTGCCAGATCAATGCATTTGTCAAAAATTTCTTTAGCTTTGCAAATGATGCCTGGCATTTGCCTATCCATTCAAACTTTACACCCTTTCTTTGAAGTGAAGATATGATATTTTCAATCTTGGACAATCCTTCCATGAATCACCTATAGTAACCTACTAATCCCATGAAACTATGTGCATCAGGTGCATTCCTGTGAGATGGCCAATCCATGATCACCTCAATCTTGGCATGATAAAAACATATTCCCTTGTTGGAAGTGATGTGTCTGAGATAATCAATCTCACTCTGAAAAAAAGGAACACTTGGAAAACTATCCATACACTTAATATTCTCTCAAGCATCAAAATACAACACACATATATTCTACATACTGTTTTTCTAACTGAGAATAAATGAGGATATTATCCGAGAAGACTTGCAAAAAAAGGTCGAAGTACTTATTGAACATATCATTCATAAATCTCATGAATATGATAGGGGAATTGGTCAACCCAAATGGAACCACCACAAACTCATAGTGTCTAATGCATGTTCAAAATGTGGTCTTAAAAATTTCTTCCTCTTTTATCCTCAATTGATGATCTCTTGAATGAAATTCAATCTTTGAGGAGAATACAAGTGCTTTCATCTTATCAAAGAGATCATCAACTATCATAATGGGGTATTGGTTCTTAACTATTTATTTATCAACTGGTGATAGTAGAAAAATAGGAAGGACCCATCCTTCTTCTTAACAAATATAACTATCATGCCCCATGTTGAGATACTCATCCTAATCGATCCTTGATCTAGTAATTATTTCAGTTGCATTTCTAGCTTGCACAACTTAGGTGTAGTTATTCTATAATTTTCCTTGGATGTAGGTTGTACACAAGGATTTAATTGAATGAATAAATCTAACTCCCTGTAGGATGGAAACACAAGTAATTCATCCAGGAATACATCCCTAATTTTTTATAACCCTTCTCCATACTAAGCCCTTCAATGGCATACATATTTCACCCCTTTTTCTTAGAAAACACTTCACTTGCATGGGGCATATGAAGTGTAATAATATTGGTCAAGAGATCTTGTGAATTTTCACTAGAATCCCTTCATCATCCAAACAATGGAATATCTTCCTGTAATAGTCTAGGTGAGCACTATGGTGATGCAATTAGTCCTTCCCTACAATTAGGTCATATAAACTATTATTGTGGTGTACAACTTCAATTAGGTTTTATACGTGTTGAAATCTAAAGGGTATCCTGAAACATTGGATCCCACTTACTATTTTTCCCTAAAGGCCATTTCTACCATGCTAAATTCATTGTAATGTACCATGCTAAAGTCATTGTAATCGGGCTTTTTCAACCCACACTTTTCTAATGCTAGAGGTGATATGAAAGAATTGATAAAACTAGGATCAATAAAAATAGATAACTAAACATTGTTTACCATACCTATGGTATTAACCACTAAATATCGATGATGTTACTAGAAATTATTCATGATTTCATAGATTTTATGGGGCCCAACTATGTCCCCCACTGTATCCTTACCATTCCTTTGAGTCTTAATTGAATACCTTTCCAATAAATCGTTTGAATAATGCAACCTTGTACAAATCCAACACTCAATGTTGGGTGTTCCCCTAAGTGTGCTCAATTGGGAATTCATCCATTGAGATTTTCCCTACAACTAATATGGCCTACCGATAGATCCATGTGACTTGGAAAATTTTCTCTATGGTTCCGAGGTGGCCTCACTAGACACCAACCTATGACCATAAGGAGGATGCTTGGAACTAGATCCCTTCAAGAAGGCCTTCCCTCCCTTTTTGAAGCTGTTACACTATGGTAGATGTGGTGGAGAGGGTTTCCTAAACACCCTGTGTAATTCTCCTTTGACTACAAATCCATCTCCATTCTCAATGCAAACTTCACTTCCTCATAAAAATAATGGAGAGATCTAGGGGGTTGATCCTAACATTAATGGTGGTATTCAAACCACTAATAAACATGTTAACTTGAATTTTCTATGTATCCAAGAACTCGATATAGGGGAGTAATTCCATGAACCATATTTCATATTTAGTTACAATATTGGTCCCTTAGGTTAGGGAAAAGAAGGCATTAGTTTGATGAGTCTTCGATTACTTCACCAAATATGTAATAAGAAAATGTTCCTCAAATAATTCCCAAGTTAACATCTCATCAGACACCACCATTTGCCTTTGCATAGTGTGCCACCATATAAGAGAAACATCCTTAAGTTGAAACATGGTCAAACAATACTTCTCATTAGAATGGTGTGTCCTTAAGACAAACCATCATGTTATTCCCTCTAACCAATCCTTTGCTTTATCCCCTCTGTGACCCTTATGGAACTTAGGAAGTCACACTTTCTAGAATTCTTGAATCATGTTGAATCATTTTGAATTATGGAACTTAGGAAGCCATTGTTCCAAAAATTATAACTCTTCTAGGATAACCTTCTCTCAAGTAGTCTCTCTAATCCTCGATATACCATCCACTATACCATATTTAATCATATGAATGAGCATGCTCAAAGTCATGCTTAATGCCAAAATGGATCGAAGGACATATTATCCCCTAGTCTAGGGATAACTAAGGATATTATGTCTCGAGGCCCACAGGTCCTAGACATGGAGTACTAAGAGCCAGATCGACTTGAGCATGGCCCTAGAGGGCCCATAATTTTTTTCTTCAGTGCCTTCACTTTGTCAGGAGCACCGCATCCATCACATCAGCCTGATCTTGCAAAAGAAATGGGTCTTGCTCCATGAGGTAATGAGTCCGGGTATCATGGTATGTGTCACTCTGATTCTCAAAATTTTTGAATATGTGCATTTAATTATTTTTTCTTCTAATGTTTTCTTGGACCTTATGCCTTTCCAATTGACCACACCTGGGGTGAATGACAGGATGCCCTAGTAAGCTAGTTCCCATAGGGTTTGAGTTGCCACTGGGGGGATTCATGAAAGGTCATCATCCGTTCCCACCATACTTACCACTTTCCATATTTTCCCACTCATCCATCCCATTACATTGGTCTGTGCATTGGGTTGGCCAAATATATAAGGGTTGTACCTTACCTTGTGGGAGGAAGGGGATAAAGTCCCAGAGGGTGAAAGTAGCTGGAAAAATATAAAATCCAAAAGAAGGAAACCTTGAGATGCTTCACCTAGGGATCCTTGAGAAAGAAATAAAAATATTCTCAGCAAGAAACATAGGGACCCATAAAAATTAAATAAATCAAGACCTAGTTGGAGGATAGGGGGTCTCATCATGAGCCAACCTATTAGGTCCATGGGCATGTAGTGGTATGAAACTACCAACAACTGGTCACCATGCCAAGGTAGTGGCTCTTGGTGGCATAGCCAAGAGAAAGGGGGTCTCATCACAAGCCAACCTTCTCATTTCTGTGAAATTCTTGTGGGTAAGATTTTCACCACTAGTCACCACGACAACACAGTGTCCCCCAATTGGTGTCTTGAAAGAAAAAAACAATAAGAATAAAAGATAAAATGCATGAATGGGCTTGGAAACATTTTCATCCATTACAAGGTGCAACTTACCCTCTTCAGAGGAACCCACAGGTAAGCCATACGTTTCCCTGCTATCACCGCACCCATTTCCCAGACATCCCTTACCACTGTTGGATTACTAAGAGGGGAGGGGGGAGGGGGGTGAATCAATAATAGAGCAATTTAATCTGTTTTAACCATATAATGAAAGTGTTATATTAGTGTAGCATTAACATACAATAACTGCAGAGTAAATAAACAATGAACAAATGATAAATCATACACATACACAACACACCCGTGATTTTACGTGGAAACCCAAAGCGGGAAAAAACCACATAATTCTTTTTCTTATATTTCTTGAAGAATTACATTCATTGGAAGCACCAACTTCCTTTGTTTTCCAGCTGCAATTGGAAGGAGGCTCCAACCCCCTAGTTTCTTAGGGTACAACCTGAGGGATTCTCCAACTCCCCAATTCTCTGGCTACAACCAAAAGGAGGCTACAACCCCCTAAGTTCTCCGACTACAACTAGAAGGTGGCTACAATCACCTGTCCTTGCCTCGTCCAACCACCATGAAATATAAATGCCAAATGTAGACAACCTGTTACTTTCTTTGAATCAATCACTGCCACTGTCAACCTGTACCAATAACCTATAACAATGTGTACCAATCAACTTGCACCAAACAACCTGTACCAATTAACCTGCACCAAACAACCTGAACCAACATGTACCATGCATCAACCTTGACTCATCAAGATGTACCAACATCATCAAATATACACATCATGTATGTTCCAACTCATCAACTATACACCTAATGTATGTGCCAACTCATCAACTGCTTGTCTCAACCATGTACCCAACATGTACCTCAACCATATACCAAAGACATACACCAATATAACCATCAAAAG
>SNQJ01S0046371.1:48480-64557 GCA_010110895.2 Picea sitchensis
TAAGTGGGGTAAAAGGAGGTTGCCCCCTCGAAGAGGCTTATTATCTGAAATTATCTCTTTTTCAAGGCGTTGAGTACTTTTTCTGAGGTTTTTCTATGCTATATTGGTATTTGGTTCTTAACAAAAAGGCATCTTACGATAAGAAAATGTGCCCCAAGGATAGATAAAATGTGTTTTATGTTGGTCTTCGGGTTTGATCTGAATCTAGTTTTATCCCGAAAAATCATCCATGAATGAAAAGACCTCACATCCTGCACATTCATCGATGATCTAATCGATGAATGGGGTGGGAAAATTGTCTTTCAGAAAGGCCTTGTTCAAGTCACGGAAGTCCATGCACACATGAATCGTACCCTATTTTTTGTTAACCGGAATGGGGTTTGACACCCATTCTGTCAACTACATGGGGTAGATAAATCCTACTTTAAGCAGTTTCTCTACTTCATCCTTAATCGTTGTCGCTTTATGAGGATTCACTAGATGAAGCTTCTGTCTGATCGGCTTTGTGTCATCATAATTCGTTATCTCATGTTCGACAATTCTTGGATCAATGCCTCGCATTTCCTCGTAAGACCAGGAAAAAACGTCACAAAATTATTTAAACAACTTCGTATAAATTTCAATTTCTTCAAGGGATCAGTCCACTCCAACGAAGACATTCTCCACAACACCAAGGGTTATGGAGATATCTATAGGGATCATTTTATATATACTCACCATATTACCCTTAGCATAGACTGCATGTGTAGCCAGAGGATTAACAGGACAAGACCTATCTTCAGTCATAGTCAACACGAATTCACGTGCCTCTATTCTTCTTAACTCCATGAGAAAGTAAGATCTGTGATGGAGATCATCCCAGGTTCTTTATGGACCATTCAATGCCTCAAGAATCACCTCATCTGAGGGAAAGATCAAGTCTAAAGAATCTGTAGTGGCAATGGAACCTTGAGCCTAGGTAGGCTCGAGAACCAGATCTAACTCATGTGCAGGAGTTGAATCAGGGTCGACCGAAGCTTTTTGGACAATACTGTATGCAAATTATGTCGCAGACAAGGGCATGGCCATGCCAGAATTCCCCATCCCTTTAATCAAGGCCGATGGGGAAGGAAGAGTCCATGGATTGTGAAAGTAAGTTGTTTGGAATTACGACACTTGAAATATTTCAGCCCTAGGCTGGTCGGGGGCAACTGATATAAACTTGACATCACCAGAAGGAGGCGGGTAATCGAAAGTACCCATCAATGATGGACACAAACCAACCTTTATGTTGATGGTGTCGGGTTGAGGGTTATCAATCATCGGGACCATGTATGCCCTCGATGAAGGGTCAGGACGGGATAAGTACAACTAGTCAATGGTCACAATTCGACCCTCATGTGGAAACAACAAGACTCGAAAAACTATGGCAACCACTGCATGCATTACATAGGTCCAACCCCTTCCTAACATAAGGTTATATTCAAGAGGTGCATCAACCACTTCAACTTCGACGCACATGGTATTCCCTCCTAACTGCATGGGGAAAGAAGGGATGATTCCATGTGGTTTGAATGAACGAACATCAAAAGAAGTAAGAAAAGTAGGCGACAGAGACAAAACGGGTTGGACAATGAACTTCCAATACGCCAATGACATCACGCAAGTTGAGGTGCCCTCATCAACCACTGTGCGGAAGATATTCCAAGTAAAATATTTCATGGTGTAAGCCACTACAATCTAAAACGTAACGTGGTAAGGGAGACGAGGTTTCGATTCGGTCAGATCGAGAACGATCGCTCTCGGATTACAAGTCTCTGCAAATCCCAAGGCAGATAATAGGGCCTTTCTCTACGAAGGGCGACTCTGGAGAACCTCCAAAGAAGACATAGCGCAATGGGTTTGTGCCAAATCTTCCACCACAGAGTAGTTATGGGCAGCCCTCATGTTTGGATTATGAGAATATTTCTTGAACACGCCTTTGGGGATGCATGTCGTTGTTTCTCCCAATGTCTTCTCAATTTGGAGAGGAACTGGTGGGTTTGTGGATTCTTTACCCTTTTCATAAGATTCTAGCATTCTGTAATCATGCGCCCTGGTCACTTTATAAGTGTCACCTTTCATCATGTAA
Organism: Picea sitchensis; assembly: GCA_010110895.2. Taxonomy (NCBI): domain Eukaryota; kingdom Viridiplantae; phylum Streptophyta; class Pinopsida; order Pinales; family Pinaceae; genus Picea; species Picea sitchensis. The sequence goes on from SNQJ01S0046371.1 coordinate 50,591, forward strand.
ACATTCACAGTTGAGGTAGACGCGGGGGGTCCTTGACTGCCCCCATCTGTGCTCGAAGAAGTTGAGGCCTGAGTCATATTTTGCTCATGTGGAAATGGGTTCATTAGCACAGCAGGCTATTGCGGCGCCAATAACTTCTAGGCCTCCACAAGTCGAGGGAACATGTGAGTAGGATGGTCCTCCGTGTAAAGGTTACACGGATACTTCAAATTTCTCTTCTTTGTGTTTCCCCCTCCAGCATTGTTATTAGGCTTCTTATCCCCTTTACCCTTCTTGTTTCATTGTTTTTCCCTTCCGTCAGGCTGTTGGTTGGCCTTTGGGTTTGTCAAATACACTCTGTGTACGTTCGACATTTGGGTAGGGGGAACAGTTGAACCAGAGGTCTAGTTGGATGTTGTTTGTTGTATCGACAATTGTTGCAATTGATTTGACAATGCATCAATGGACTTTGCTTGTGTTGAACCAACTATACCATTGACATGTGGTCCATACTTTTGTCTAGCCTTGTCGAGGATGAACCGTGGCGCATCTAGAAAGATCTCATAGAGTAAGCCAGATTGAGAGTATATTAGTTTGAGTTGTTGCGCTCTCATTATCGCCTCCTCCTCTAAAAACACTCCTGAAGTTGCAATGTTCTTGGATAAAACTGACACCAAAGACTTCAAGAACCACTCCAACAAGAAAGTCGGTGGGACTTGTACCTTAATAAAGCTCTTCCGATGCCACCATTCTCGGATGTGATCTGAGATATGATCGTCCTTAGTCTACTCAAAGTTGGCCAAAAATTTGGTGTCGGAATCATATCTCAGGGGTAGTTGGAAATGGTTTAGGAAAACAATCGCCAAGTCGCTAAAGTAAGAATATCTTGAGCGGTCTAGCTTGATGTACCATTTCACAGCACCCTCAATAAGAGTCCGTTGAAACAGGCACAACTGTACAGAGTCGTCTCGCAGCAATTTTCACGAGAATCGTAGGTGTAAATTTGTCACATGATCACCCGGGTCTTCGCCAGGCTTTCCCTTGAATTTCAGAATATCCGAGGGAAACTTAGTCGGCATGGGGGGACAACGCGGATCATGACGAATCAGGTCATTAAGCAACCTTGACAAGTCTGGCAGATGTAAAGTTTCCAGAATCGGTAGTTTGGGTTGCGTACTATGTACAGGAAAAAGGGGGCCTGGAGTTTGACTGGCACCAGGTTGCCAGGAAAATTTGGGTTGCTATCCAGGGTTCTGGTAGACACAATGGCCTTGACCAGCGTGCGAAAACTACGTTTTCTACGATATCATTGGTTGATTCCCATAATTGGACGACGTGGGTTGCGTGGGGATTTCTCCCTGTGTTGTGTTTCAAATATTCTAGAAGGGGGTGCCCCCTACCGATCTGACGGGCATAGGTACTAAGCCTTACCCAGGGTTCCATTGACCATGGAAGGGGTTTCTCTTGACCAACATCCCTTATGAGGGAAATGATCCCTGCCAAGGATTCCAAAGTCCTTGTGAGGCGAAAACTGATCTTGTACTTGCCCCATGTGTAGGAATAGTACCCTGCACATGATTATGTTGTCCAAAACCAACGTTTCCCCCTACTGAGATGACAGCTGAAGAAAAGGCATTATTACCAAACGCATCGAACAAAGAAAATGGCATGGATCCCACTAGGGTAGTGTAAGACAATGATCCTAAACCGCCTGCTCCAAACAAGTTGTAGTTAGCACTCAACCCAATGGGTTGCTGGAAAGAACCACTGAGAGAGGGGGACGAAGGAGGTATGTGACCCCCACCATAAGGGATAGCATTATAGGAGGCTGAGGTGCCCCTAATAGACCCTTGCACGGGAGTGTTGGAGCTCCCTGCCCCCAGACCCATGGTCTGTAAGGTGGAGTAGGAAACAACATAATTTGAATCGAAGTCGGGCATCTCATATGAAAACGGAGGGCTCGTCGCACTCTGCGTAAACGGAGCAGTGGTCGTCGTCGATGATGGTATCGGACCACTGTCCGAGGTAGAGGGGGTTGAGACCACTGTGGTCCAGACCGAGGAAGGTGGGTTAGGAGGAAAAATACCCCTTGTGGTAGTAACCAAAACGGGAGTATAAGGACTCTTGGATGAAGTAGCAGCATTTGCTTCCATAGTTGCTTGTAATATTATCGAACGCTCGTAAGGTGTGACCCTTGGAGGGACAACTTGTACCAATATTAGCGCCAACAAGTCAGTGATCGAAGGGTTGAATGGCCGGAGAGATTTCGCTCTAAGGTCAGAAACAATAGGTTTCTCCAGATTCAATTAATCTCCTCTCAGAGCTCACTTGGGCACAGTTTCCTATGGCCTAATCGCTTCGAATGACCCTTGTTGGTCAAGTCTTCGTTGTAATGGTGGTGGTGGTGGCTCTAATGCAACCAGCGGCATGCCTTGAAGCCTTCGTGACCAGCGGAGCTCTTAATCTTCCACCTTGTGAAAAGATCAATGACACAATAAGTCTTTAACTAACGTTTAAAACCAAGCACACACTAGAAAAATCCCTATAAGATAAACCAAGCAAACCACTATCTAGTTGAAAGAACAGTTACACCAGCCAACATTAGAGAAACTTACCGATGCAAGTGCAACTTGAACACGAAATCCCCCTCCAGGTATACTCTATAAATTGTGACCCAACGTCTGCCCTATGTACCGTGGTATACCCCCACAGTCACCTGTGTAATTCCCTAGAATAAAAACAACTAAGTTTCCAGCTCGCAAACAGTCACCAGGCGGGTACAGTTTACAGTTTGGTGGACCGCAAAGAGTAGGATAACAAGTTTGAAACCTACTGAGGGTATCGAAAGCAAGTGGTCTGGAAGAAAACTGAGGATATCGAATGGATTCGAGGTCCATGAAGCTCTGTAGGCAAATGCGAGCGATAGTATCCCATGAAAGATCCTCAATATGTGTTCCCCACTACGTTTAGTCCAACTTTGGAGGGTTTATCTCCACTGCCTTTCCTTACGTGACCTCGTGTTTAGCCCCTGTGTTAGAGGGTGATCCCAGATAACTTCCACATCACTGGACTTTAACACTCCCTAGATCTGACTCTGATGTGTGTTTAAAAGCATTGAAGAGTTTCCTCTCCAGCCTAATTCAAGGCTCTAATCCTAAACTAGTTGATTGACCCTACAAACATAAAAGTCTAATTAATTTTAAATTTAGCGCTCGTTTTAAATGGCTTGTTTAACTCAAAGGATATGGCAGTGAAAATAATGATGTTTATGAGAGACGAAAAGAGGAGAAAAAGACGAAACTCTGAAAGCAAAATTACTTCTAGTGAAAAATAAAGATTTTCAACTAACTCTTTGTAACTAACTTTTTCATAACTAACTTTTTCAAGATCTTTAAAAAGAAGACCTAAAAAAAAAAATTGCTTGACTACGAGCTACTTAAGTTATAAGAAATTAGTAAAGAACTTAAAAAATGAACTCTTTTTCCGATCAAGTAAAATAACTAACTCCAACTAGTTTACCAAACTAAGAATGAAAAATCTTTTTCTTTTTGAAGATGCTTTAAACAAGGAAAACTTGAAACAAATATTTTTTCTCTTTTCCTTAAAGCAAATGAAAGGGAGAAAAAGAACTACAAGACAAGACTGAAACAGACCTATGACCTACTACGGATTGCAGGGTGTCACTAAAGACACCAAACATGCCGATCAAAAATTCCAAGACTCGCTTAAAACCCTTTCAGAAGTAAACACAAGAAACTTCAAAAGAACAAGCAAGCTGAAATCTAACCCAAGCTATGACTGTAAAAATAGAGACAATGAACTCTGTTAAGAAACCCTGAGAAGTAAAACCTCAATCAGGAAAGAGGTTGGTTGCCTCTTTTTCAAAAACAGTTTCTTGAACTAGGTACGCTATTGTTATTTTAGCAGCTTGTGTATGTACGCGGGTTGTTTACTAGACAGGGTGTGTATGTATGCGGGTTGACCCACTGTAGGGCGTGTACACCTCTGTATTTCCTCAAAAAATAAATAAAAAGACTGATTAATGGGGCAGGGAGAACTGGTATGGCACCAAAAGGTAACCAAACCCCTTAAAAGACTCAACAGAAACTCGAAAGGTATAAAAAACAATCAAACACCCCAAAAATATCCCCTAAAACCCTAGAGGCTTCCCCAGTATGGTCGCCAGTTTTGCTAGAAAGAAAAACCCCCTATGACTACACTAGGGTTCAAAATGTAGGAAGATCAACAACTGTCTAAAAGTCAACTACTTCTCTAACTACCCCAAACATGCCCAAAACTCATACAAGAAAATCAAAGATGAGAGGGATCGGGTAACTATACCTCTACTCTGCGTCCGGTGATGATCCCCTCCTGCTTGAAAGCTTCATTGATTGCACGCCTCCTCCCAAGGTTGGCCTGCATTCAAAGATAGACAAAAAGAAATCTACAAGCATGCAATTCATATACAAATTAGGGTTATATGCTATAACATAAACCAACGAAAGCATTCAATACACCATGATTTGGGAGAGGAAAAGTACTTATTTTATTGATAACTCAATGATTATAAATTTTACAACCAAATCCGGCTACTACTCCACGAACCTGGTACGGGCTCCTCTTCACTAGGCTCCAAGTGCACCTTTGTATGGCTTCTCCTCTCAACCTTTGGATCTGTTATTGGGAAGTAAATGGGTTTCTGATGGAGGAAGAAGGGATAATTGGGAAATGCAGAGGCAATTCTCACAAAAGGGATGCAATTACTTGGGGCAAGGAGGGGATGTGAAATGGGCAGAGTTTCACTATTCTTATGTCTAGATGTAAAATGAGACCCCAACACCTCCTTTTATATGGGAAAAGGATGGTTATTCATTTGGGTGACGAGTTGTAATGTCCCCACTTTGGGACATCATCACAGTGCAGAGAGTTATGATGACCAGAGTAGCCAAATGGATGTTATAGCGAGTACAGGTGTATTTGAGAGGCATGGTGGGGTCTAGCTTGCATTGATCATCACATTCCATCATTATGAGCCATTCCGCACAGGTTGGTTTTGGTTTCGTTGCATTCCGACGATTTCCATGATTTTGACTATTTTGAGCTATAAGTTAATTGAAATCACTGAAGAGGTCATTTTGGGCACATTACTTGGAGGAACATCTCAATGTAATAGCTCATTGGAATCAAGAGAAGCAACACTACAGGATGGGATGGCTAGAAGTGACTTTTAGTGTCCAGGGAAGCCACAAGGAGAGATAAGGAGCTTTTTAGAGGTAAAAAGGTTAATTAATTAATTAAAGTGATTTAATTAATTAATTAAATATTAATAAAATGAAAGTCACTTCGGAGGGACAAGGTGAGCCAAAAGTATAAAGGAAAGGCAAGGGCCTCTTCTCATTATTCATGTATGATTATCTTTTGATATCTGGCTTTAGCTAGTGAGCCCATCTCTTGGCGGTTTTGAGGGTTTTTACTTAACAAACCCTATAGGACCATTCGGTGGTGAAAGATTCCACCTAGCTTGTCCCAAGCTTGGTCTCGGAGCTGCAATACACTCCCACGCCATTCTAGTTCCAGATCTACTCAGTTGTAGGAGGATTCCACATCAATTGCTTGTGCAGATAGAGAGAGGACGCACCAGTTGGGGGTTTCCAGCAAGGGGGGCGCACCATTCATTGAGGAGGGATTCGTCCTAGCTGAGGAGAAGGGATTCTAGGAATTCCAGGTATTGGGTTTCCTTTGCAGGTGTCTTGGCATCATTCTTGGTGGTTTTTCGGAGTCTTTTAGTGGAGGATCGATTTGTATTGAGAGTGAGACGTTTTCCCAAGAGGAGGGCGCACCATTATTTGGAGGGTAGCTAGATCTAAGGATCTAGCAGGTATTTGAGGATTTGATCACTTGGGTTCTCATTGCAGCGTCCTAATCTATCATTGTGGAGATTTTTAGAGCATTTGGAGGCCTCCTTCATCAGGGTCGAATTATCTATGGCTTTAGTCATCTAGTGGGGCACACCATTCAGTGGAGGAGTTCAGATCTACAGAGGTTGAGAGGGATCTTGGAGATTCGGGCACCTGGGTTGTTCTTACCATCGTCTGATCTACTGTTTGGCATCTTTCTGGAGGTGATTGGACATATTTGGCACCAGGGCCGAATTGTTGAGGAGCTTTAGTTATCCAGTAGAGTGTGGCATCTTCCAGCAGTGAGGGGTTTGGCACTTGGCATTGGTATTCATCTCTTATCCAGCCTTTGGAGGCATATTTTGTATTGTTGGGAGCATTTTGTAGCAGCTCATACTTGTTATCCATTGTCTATCATCTTTTCCATCTGTTGAGCATTCCAGATCGGCATCTCCATTGTAGCAGGTTCTTCTATTTTATGAATAAAGAAGATTTGAGATGTTTTGGCTTGTCTATCTTATTGCATATGGTTGAGGTATGTTCCATGGTTATCTCTTTCTTTTATTTGTTGCATACACACATATAAACACATCTAAACAAATGGATCAGCAAATTGTTTGACAAAATACCTCACTCAGAAAAATCTTTAGAAAAGACACCAAAACAATGATGATCCTTGCATAATGGCTTGGGATCATTACACGGGCTATAGGCGATGGATTAGTTGGGAAACTACCCAATAGCCAGTAATCTCAACAAATTTCTTGCAACTTTTGCAAGTATACACGGGTTGTATTGGTGCAGCATGTGTACGTACACGGGTTGTAGTGGTGAGGCATGCGTACGTATGCGGGTTGTAGTGGTGCAGCAAGCGTATGTACGCAGGTGGTATTGGTGCAGGACACGTACGTCTTCAAAAAATGGGTTTTTTAGAAGAGCAACTCAGTGATGGCTTGGAAAAAAATGCAAGAGGGCCAAAGGTCAAATATGCATTTGTAGAGAAATTTAGGGTTATAACATATGTGTTAAGAATTCTCATTTTGTTTTTAAGTTTGGTACAAATTTTTTTGAAGGGTGGTTGTACGTAGTTCCTTTCCATTTTGTATTTTCCTATTTCAACCTACAATATATTTTTATATGGTTTGAGTCAATCATCACAATAGTGGGGTTGACCAACCCCATTGTTTTTATGACATCGAAACACATATTGAAATTTATGGCTAGACTTGCTAGATGGTTATGTGACATGAAGCCACAAGTTCACACACACACACACACACATGTTGTATATGATGCTAGATGGATTAATGTTGATTAATCATGCACTACCAAAGTATGTATTAATTGAGTGAGCATATGAAAAGGTGTCGTTCCTTATGTTGCTAATTATATTGGACAATTTATTAATACTTGGTTCATATACGTTAATGTGTGTGTGATCTAGTGAAAGTGAAGATTCATATTAAGGATAATTTATGCCTATTGATTGACTAACAACATGTTATGTATATCTGATTATGGTGACAATGATAAAGGCTATGGATTTGAAGGATTTTCCCATTGATTAGGGACGAGATTAATTGGACAGGTGGAGATATGTTCCCATTGAGTTATTTCTCCTCCGCCAACCTTAGAAACAAGGTAGGTTAGGAGGCCCAATCCTCTGATGGAAGTGTCAAATTCTAAGATGCATGTTGTGACTTGAGGGGAGGTCATGGCCTCCAACAATTTTCATATTCCACTAGACAGAAGATTTTGGAATTATTTAAGTCATGTAGAATGGTTAAGCTTAGGACTAAGCATGAATTTATATTTTGAGAAATAAATGATATTTTAACAAAATGATCTTAATTATCCCAAAGAGGAAAGCATAATCCTAAATTCCATTTCATAACCAAAATCCTCTTAAATAAATATCTTTTTTTTTTTTAAGGTGGAAAAAACTGTCATAACTCATTTGTCAATCGGTAGTGAGGATTGATTTGTAAATTGCTATGGATATTCCAATGGATATTTCATCACAACATATCTAATAAAATATTGAAATATTTGTAGTGAAGGTTAAGTTCCTTTAGATCTCTGATTATTTATTTACTAGTTTTTTGCTTAAAATTTATGAATACCTGAATTGTGAAAAATAGGGAAAACAAATAATTACTCACACACCATCCAAAAATAAACACAAGATATTACCTAGGAAACCCAATATGGGAGAAAAACCAACAGGAAGGTGAGGCTTCTCTGCTATCTTTTCTTCAAATGAAAGTAAAAAAGAAAGAGGCACTCTCTATGGAAATTACTTTGGCATTTATGGCATGTATGGATGCTACATAATTTATCCTCTTATATTATGCTCATTGAATACCACTCTCATATGTTTCGCTCAGCTATGGAACAATATACAATGCAAAAGAATGGAACCCCTTCTCCTCCTAGCAGCCCGATATTTAACGTAGTCTAATAGCCATCTAGGGTTAGGGTATTGACTTCCTCAACCCTCAATTAGTGATCAGATTTGGACCTTCTAGAATGTTCTAAAAAATCCATTATGTGGCTAGCCACACATGTTTAATTAATGGGGGCTAATGTGGAATCCACTCACAACATGGTGATCAATATGGTAGGTCAATTTGTGGGAGGAATAACTTTCACATATTGAATCTGATTGAGGAGATTCTTTCACCATTGGAAAGGTATTGGTGTCTAGAATATAGTCGTTTTCTCCATAGTAAGGTTTTTACCATAGAAAGTGTCTTTTGATGCGTCAAAATGGCTCTGAAATATTTCAGACAATTTTTTGGACCCCCAAATTGGGACCAGTCACTAAAATGGCTTTGTAAGTTGATTCCTCCAATTTTTCACCCATAAAGAATCGAGATAGATGAAAAATAATATAATGATTCAATCTGGATCATACCTCCCCATTTAGGGAGTATTTTGGTCCCCAAAATCTTCACTAAATGAGGTGAGGAAATGTTTCTTCTATCTTCTCCCTGGACTACAACTTTGCTTTTTCTGGAAGTTGTATTTTCAAACCAATCTTCCAAAGGTCATGTTGACCCTGTCTTGTAGTTTTGGATCACTACTGCAAAACAGTTTCCTCTTCTAAATATGCCTGAGCATCTGGTGCTAATTCCTCTATCGAATGTAGGATATTCTCCTCCTCCTAATCCAACATGGAAGGCTCATAGAGTTTGAGATTCTCAACATTCACTACTGAGTAAATGTGCATGTATGGTGGTATATTGATTCTATAGGCATTACCTCCCACATTATCCAATATATTGAAAGGACCATACCATAGAGCCTTGATCTTAAGACCAAGACCTTGTATTCTTTCCCAGTTCAGTTGTAACCAAAATTTGTCTCCCACTTTGAATTTTTTTTTCTGTTTTGTGTTGATCATGTAGTGCCTTGTACCTTTCTTGTGACTTATTCAGTGTCTCCTATACTTGCAAATGGATCTGCCTAATCTTTTATACAAACTTCTCTACTTTTAACACCTCTCCCGTGGTGTGTTCCCTCACTCGTCCTTAATGTCCATAAACAAAATTCGAGGGTGAAGGCAAAAAATACCCAAAACAAGTTTCAAAAGGGGACTTACCAATAGAAGTATCGACCACTTTGTTATAAGAGTGTTGTATGTATGTCATATTTTCACCTCAAGTCTTCAGATGCTTATGATTGTAACCCCTCAAAAGTTGCAAAGTCTTGTTGACTACTTTTGTCTGCCTATCTGTCTCTGGATGGAATGTTGTAGATCTCTTCAAATTAGTGTTGATATTCTTCCACATTGTAGTCCAAAATGTACTAATAAATCTAGTACCCCTATCTGATATGATACTCCTTGGTATCCCATAGTGTACTCAAACACGCTCAAAGAACATGTTTGTTGCTTCTTGTCCTTTTATGGTATTTTTACAAGGAATGAGAATACACATCTTGTTGAACCTATCAACCACCACATATATAATGATTTCCCTTTATGTTTGTTGATAAACCTCCCACAGAATCCATGGAAATTCTTTCCCAAGGTCAAGTGGGTATAGGTAAGTGATGGTATAGACCTTGCTTCCTATTACCGAGCTTGTTGGTACAACAAAGTACACATCCTCTAATATATTGTGCTACATCTTCTTGCATTTTGGGCCAGTACATATACCTTTGTAAGTTGGCAATTGTCTTCCCAACACCAAAATGTCCTACAACCTTGGAGGTGTGAGACTCTCTGATAAGTTGTAGTCATTCACCTTTAACGACATAGAGCTTGTTTAGATTCTAGAGAAACCCATTCTAGAAATGATAATCAACCTTTCCATCACCTTCTTCTATATGATTTTATCCTTGTAGCTATTGAAACGCCACCTTGAAATCCTCATCTTTTGTGTATGCCTCTCTGTATGGATCATGAGTAAAAGGCTCCATGTGCATTAGAGTTCCCAAATATGTAATATTGGGAGTGGGTGGCCTTGAAAGAATTTCTACCAACTTGTTTGTGCTTCCCTTCTTATACTTGTTGACTAGATGAAATTTATGTAAAAACCCCATCCACTTGTAATGCCTAGTTTGTTGTAGCTTTCTCAAGTATTGCAAATATTCTAGCGATTGGTGATCTATGTGGATTATGGTCTCCTTTCCCATCAAATAGTTCTTCCACTTCTTGATAGCTTAAACTATGACATAGAGTTCCTTGTCATAGGTAAGGTAGTTGAGAACCTCCCCATGGAATACTTCAAAATAATAGCATACAGGCCTTCATCCTCGCATCAAAACTTCTCCCATGGCATACTCTCTTGCATCTATCTCCACTTCGAAAGGCCTTTGCAAGTTTGGTAATGTGAGAATTGATTCTTAACTGATATTTCCTTTTATCTTGTCCAAAGCCTTCTGCTGATAATTCCCCCATTGGGAAATATTCCCACACATTGTTATTCTCTAGAGTTATGCTACGGAGGAGCACCCCCCCTCACTCCCGCTCCTGAAGTGCGCTCCCTGAATGCTCCCTTCTGGGAGTGTTTTTTGGAAGTGCGCTCCCTAGGGGGGAAAAATGCCCCCTGCCTTAAAATGCTCCCTTCCTTTAAAACGCTCCCAAAAATGCTCCCTGCCTTAAAAAGTCTCATAACCATGCTTAGAAGAGAAACTTTTGGGTGAATATGATGGTGATCATATACTCGAAGGAGACATGCCACCCCCATCCATTAGCAGTGTTCCAAATGCATTATTTTTACCTTTATCTTCACAGTCTCCATTGTCACGTGGGGGCCATTCAGTTGTTGGTCATGTTCCACGAACACTTCCATCTACTCCTACTCCTTTTCTTCAAATATCACGAGATAAGAAACTAGAAGTTTCTTTTGGCAAGAGGAAAACTCAGAGCATATTCCTTAGTACTTGCTACTATATACTATATCTCTTTTTTTGTTTCATGTTTAGAAGTAGTCTCTAGAACTTAGTACTTTGTCTTGACTCTTTATTATGAATTATTTTGTAAACAATGATTTTATGAACATTATATGACAGTTTACCTTTGAAGTTTGAAGTTTGAAATTTGAACTATTGATTGAATCTTACAACTCTTTGGTAATGAATANAAGTCTTGTTGACTACTTTTGTCTGCCTATCTGTCTGTGGATGGAATGTTGTAGATCTCTTCAAATTAGTGTTGATATTCTCCCACATTGTAGTCCAAAATGTACTAATAAATCTGGTACCCCTATCTGATATGATACTCCTTAGTATCCCATAGTGTACTCAAACACGCTCAAAGAACATGTATGTTTCTTTTTGTCCTTTTATGGTATTTTTACAAGGAATGAGAATACACATATTGTTGAACCTATCAACCACCACATATATAGTGATTTCCCTTCATGTTTGTTGATAAACCTCCCACAAAATCCATGGAAATTATTTCCCAAGGTCAAGTGGGTACAGGTAAGGGATGGTATAGACCTTGCTTCTTATTACCGAGCTTGTTGGTACAACAAAGTATACATCCTCTAATATATTGTGTTACATCTTCTTGCATTTTGGGCCTGTACATATACCTTTGTAAGTTGGCAACTGTCTTCCCAAGACCAAAATGTCCTACAACCTTGGAGGTGTGAGCCTCTCTGATAAGTTGTATTCATTCACCTTTAAAGACACAGAGATTGTTGATATTCTAGAGAAAGCCATTCTAGAAATGATAATCAACCTTCCGATCACCTTCTTCTATATGATTTTATCACTGTAGCTATTGAAACACCACCTTGAAATCCTCATCTTTTGTGTATGCCTCTCTGTATGTATCATGAGTAAAAGGATCCATGCGCATTAGAGTTCCCAAAGATGTAATATTGGGTGTGAATGGCCTTGAAAGCATTTCTACCAACTTGTTTGTGCTTCCCTTCTTATACTTGTTGACTAGATGAAATTTCTGTAAAAACCCCGTCCACTTGTAATGCCTAGTTTGTTGTAGCTTTCTCAAGTATTGCAAATATTGTAGCAATTGGTGATCTATGTGGATTATGATCTCCTTTCCCATCAAATAGTTCTTCCACTTCTTGATAGATTAAACTATAACATAGAGTTCATTGTCATAGGTAGGGTAGTTGAGAACCGCCCCATGGAATACTTCAAAATGATAGCATACAGGCCTTCATCCTCGCATCAAAACTTCTCCCATGTCATACTTGCTTGCATCTATCTCCACTTTGAAAGGACTTTGCAAGTTTGGTAATGTGAGAATTGATTCTTGACTGATATTTCCTTTTATCTTATCCAAAGCCTTCTGCTGATTATTCCCCCATTGGGAAATATTCCCACTCATTGTTATGCTCTGGAGCTATGCTGCAAGGGAGCACCCCCCTCGCTCCCACTCCTGAAGTGCGCTCCTTGAATGCTCCCTTTTGGGAGTGTTTTTTGGAAGCGCGCTCCCTAGGGGGGGGAAATGCTCCCTACCTTAAAACGCTCCCTTCCTTTAAAACACTCCCAAAAATGCTCCCTGCCTTAAAACGCTCCCTTCCTTAAAAATGCTCCCAAAAATGATCCTTGACTTAAAAAGTCTCATAATCATGCTTAGAAGAGAAACTTTTGGGTGAATATGATGGTGATCATATACTCGGAGGAGACATGCCACCCCCATCCATTAGCAGTGTTCCAAATGCATCATTTTTACCTTTATCTTCACAGTCTCCATTGTCACATGGGCGCCATTCAGCTGTTGGTCATGTTCCACAAACACTTCCATCTACTCCTACTCCTTTTCTTCAAAGATCACGAGAGAAGAAACTAGAATTTTATTTTGGCAAGAGGAAAACTCAGAGCATATTACATAGTACTTGCTACTATATACTATATCTCTTTTTTCGTTTCATGTTTAGAAGTAGTCTCTAGAACTTAGTACTTTGTATTGATTCTTTATTATGAATTATTTTGTAAACAATGAAGTTATGAACATTATATGACAATTTACCTTTGAAGTTTGAAGTTTGAAATTTGAACTATTGATTGAATCTTACAACTCTTTGGTAATGAATATGATGCTCTAGAGTTTATTTCATTTTTTGGTTGATGTTGTTTGTTAGTATGTTACAATATATTGATGACAAATGTTTATGATTGATGTTATATGTGTACTAAATGGTTGATGCTTTAATTATCATCACTTATCAATTAGTTAAATGACCTTATATCTATGTTTTCATGTTTTTTTGCAATCGATTCGACATTCTATATATATATATATATATATAATATTAAAATGCTCCCAAAACACTCCCGCTCCCAAAAAATTTAGAAAATTGATGCTCTCGCTCCCCACTCCCAACAGCTTTGGTTTGGAGTGATGAAGCTACTGCTAAAAATGAAGCTATGAACTTCCGCAAGTACTTTTATTCCCCAAAAAAACTCCTAACTTTAGTGACATTTATAGGAACTTTCCATTTCATGATGTCCTCCATCTTTGCAAGATCTATATTGAGCTCGCCTCCACTGATCACATACCCAAAATACACCAAATCCTATTGAACAAACTCACATTTCTTAAGGTTAGCTAGCAAATACTACTTCTTTAGAGTCTCTAACACCTGCATGAGATGTGAGATGTGC
>SNQJ01S0046371.1:77004-97257 GCA_010110895.2 Picea sitchensis
GCTCACTTATAGTAGATTATTTCTTAGGAGGCAGCCCAACTTTTATTTATGGGAAAGAAAGTAACTATTGTAGCAATGCTGGGAGTAGACTCCCCTTTATTAAATTAAGGGTAGCCATGGTAGCTTCAGCCATTTGGAGGCCCGGGATAGTTGATGTTCTTATAGGTAGAAACCTTAAGAAGGTAGAAGAGATTGACATACGATTAGAATGAGAAAGGAGAATCAAAGAAGAAGATGTGAGACTTCTGAATTGAGAAAGTAATATCAAAGAAGAAGATGTGAGACTTCTGAATAGTTTTGTGATGTTTATAACTGAGTCAGCTCTAGCCCTTCTTCCAGCATTCATTTTTTTCCAAGCTAAGTTGAACTTAGGCAGAGGCCAACACCAATGTTGGATGAAAAAAACATCTGTAAGAATCCAATTAGCATCCTCAACCCTATATATATTGAAAAAAAAATCATGATAGATCCCGAATGCAATAACAAATTGTAGGTGAGAAAAATATAAATAGTTACCCACCAATCTCCAATGGAAATGAATTTACCCTCCCTAAGAAAACTTGAGATAATCTCGAGTCATGATGGAAGGATAGTCAAAACTCATAGCATCGCTTCTTTCCCTAAAAATAAGTAACCAAATCGACCAAAAAAAAAACTGGACTCTCGACTTTCAAAAAGAAAACTAGTACTTGGTTCAATCAATCTCCCTCAAAATTCTGATTTAGAGTATGAAATATGCAAAAGTATTAAACACAGGGTATGAAGAAGGAACACTTAGGAATAATGGAGATTAGTTGTGGTGATTAGTTGAACACAGGGTATGAAGAAAGAACACTTAGGAATAATGGAGATTAGTTGTGGCTCCAACTGTTTCAAACAGTTTCGTACTGTTCTTCATCATATATATTTTGTAACTCTCATTAATCAATTGAACGAAGCTTGGATTTGCTTCCCCGGTCTCCAAGTGTTGGGAGTCGGTTTTCATTATTAATTCTTAAGTTGGTATCAGAGTCGTGCATTAAAGAGAAAGGTTGTTGAAGTCTTTGTTCCATCCCGCCCCTCACATATTATAAAGCGTGTCTTTCTGGGAATCTCATTCTTGCAAGCTTTGAGCGCCACAGCGAGGAGCCTGGGCAAACGATCGAACTCGGCGGCCTCTACCTGAGGCGTCCAACTCTCGGGATTCTTGTAGCAGCGAAAGACGTTCCTCTCATAGAACTGGATGGATCCCGCAAGCGGCTTCGAGTACATCTATGGCCGAGCGAAGTCGTGCTCAGCATCGATGTTGYGGCCACTTGTGTCAGTGAGCAGCAAGACATCGTTCAACAAGTTGTTCGAGGGGATCCTGATCATCTGTGTAGTTTCCAGTAATTCTCCATCCAGTTCGACACCCAAGGGACTCGAATCGTTGTTGCTATTGACAAAAGAAGTCGAATCATCCTGTTCTTCAAACCGTTGTTTTTTTTTGTTGTTGACGAAAGCAGTTGATTCGTTCCACCCCGTTAAGATGAGCGAGAAGGCTGAAATCTACATGGTGAGTGAGGTGTAGCCTATGCTTCTCAGAATTTCCACCACTTCTTTGATTAATATTGACGCAGTTTCTTTGACTAATATCGTTCATGCCCAATTGTGGATTAGAAGAAAGCGAAGAGCTCTGATTTTTTAACGTTGATATCAGTAATTTGGTGACTTTAGTTTGTGTAATTTGGTGATTAAAGTGATAAGAAATAAAAAGGAGATTGCTTTCTCAACGAAGTTTGCAAGGATGGTGAATCCGTTGGAAGAAACGTACCTCAATGAAGCCAACAACTTAGATGGCTCGAATTTCATCAATTGGAAATTAAAAATACAAACCTTGATGGAAGGTTATGGCATATGGATGATCGCAAAAGGAGATGAAGCATGACTCGATGCGACTGCAGGTGCCACAGCGGCATCAATCCTAGATTGGGATAAGTGAGAGAATAAATCCAAGGTATCGTTGAGAATGTATGTTAAAGATAGCATAATTCTGCATATTAGAGATGCTAAGACTTCTAGTGAAACCTGGAAAGTACTTAAAGATTTGTATCAGACTAATAATACAAATTGCATTCTTTTCCTAAAGAGTAAATTGTTAAGTATTAAAATGGATATAAATGAGTCTGTTAGTACTTTTCTTGGGCGAATTAAAGACATGAAAGATAAATTGGGAGATATAGGAGAAAAAATGTCCAACATTGATCTTGTCACAATTGCCCTAAATGGAATGATAAAGGACTATCAAATGTTTATAACAAGCCTTACAGCGAGGGAGAAAGATCCTACTTTTGAGGCACTGACAGGTGTATTGTTGCAAGAGGAAGAGAGGCGCGCGAATTTGAAGCCTCAGAATTCAAACTTAGCACTATGGACAAAGAAGAGATTCCCTAAAGGGAAACTAGGAGAAGGAGGTAGAGGGGGAAATTCATTTCAAAGGAAGTCAAATCAAGGTATGTCATCGAATATAAATGAACCTAAGGGCTTCTATTGTGGTAGGACTGGGAATATTGCCAAAGAACGTTATAAGAAGAAAAATGATGAGTCTAGGCATAAAAATAGAACACATTCAGGACATTTTGCAGAAGAAAACCCGAATATTGATCCAAAAGATCTCAAATTGTTTGTGTCTAATGATGCACTGTCTACTGAAACTGATGATGTTGATGCATGGTTTGTTGATTCTAGAGCTTCAATTCACGTGACAAATAACAAGAATTGGTATATAAACTTTAAAGAAACACATAATTGTGCCCATATTTATCTTGGAGATGATCATTCTTACCAAATTAATGGATATGGAGATATTCCAGTAACACTTCTGAATGGTACTGTCAGACACATTCGCAATGTTGTGTATGTCCCTGGGATATAGAAAAATTTGATTTCCGTGTCCACAATTACAAATCAAAATTTGAAGGTTGAATTCTTCAAGACACATTGTATAGTTAAGGACTTGCAGGATCATTATAGAATTGTTGCCTCAGAAGTAAGAGTTGGAGGTCTGTACAAACTTGATGTCACCAACAAGAATCAACAAGCATTGACTTCTCCAACTATGCCTACATAAAATATTTGGTACCAAAGGTATGGTCACATTAATTATCATGATTTATTGTATGGTTGAAGTGCTTCCTATGTTGAATAATGTGTATGCTTCTTCTGAAGGTTGTGCATTAGGAAAGATGCACAGAGATGAATTTCCCTCTAATTCTGATAGGAGAAAAAGAGATCTATTAGAACTTGTGTACACTGATGTTTGTGGACCAATGCAGACAAGGTCGCTAGGAGGTGCTTATCATTTCTTATTATTTATTGATGGATGCACAAGATACACATGGGTTTATTTCCTTGAGAAAAAGAGTGATGTTTTTTTAATACTTCAAGGAATTTAAAAACATGGTGGAGAAGCAAAAACAAAACCCATCAAAATCATCTGCTCAGATCAAGGGGGAGAATACAAATTGGGGAACTTCATCAAGTATTGCAAAGATCATGGAATAGTACAGCAATTTACAGTACCCCACACTCCATAGTAGAACGGAGTTGCATAAAGGAAAAAAAGAACTCTAGTGGAGTGTGCATGGAGTATGATGAAAGGTAAGAATCTCTCAAATCCTTTTTGGGTTGAGGCCATTAACACTGTTGTTTATTTAAAGAATAGAAGTCCAACAAGGTGTCTTGATGATAAAACTCCTTTCGAATCCTTGTATGATTCTAAACCAGCAATTAATAATTTGAGGATATTTGGGTGTAAGGATTTTTCACATATTCCAAAGGTGAACAGGAAGAAGCTTGATGCTAAAGCTATCAAATGTATTTTTATAGGGTATTGTTCAGAATTTAAAGCATATAAGTTGTTTGATCCATCTACTCACAAAGTGTTTGCAAGTAGAGATGTAATTTTCCATGAACATGAAGAAGGAAACAATGAAGACAACAATCATGAAGGATGGCAGGTACTTCTTGAAGATGAGGAGGTCAAATAAGAGAATCAGCAGCAAGAAAAGGCACCCAGTGACATGGATACATCCAGCAGTGAAGAAGAATCTTCACAAAATGGAGAAGAAGTCACCATCCAATGAGGAGATCTTCATGGCAGGTTCGTCCACCTGAAAAGTATAAAGATTATGCCCTGATAAGTAATATTTCAAATGCCATAGAACCCATGAGTTTTAATGAAGCTAATGAACATGAATAGTGGAGAAAAGCAATGAAGGAAGAATATGACTCTATAATGAAAAACAAAACTTGGGAATTGACTCAATTTATTAAAGATAAAAATCCCATAGGATGTAAATGGATATACAAACCTAAATTCAAATAAGATGGTAGTATAGATAAATATAAAGCCAGATTGGTGGCAAAAGGGTATTCACATAAAGAAGGCATTGGTTATGCAGAAACATTTGCACAAATAGCTAAATTAAACATTATAAGAATGTTAATTGCACTAGCTACAAAATACCATTGGAAGCTTCACCAATTAGATGTAAAGTCTATTTTTTTGAATGGTGAGTTAAAGGAGGAGGTTTACCTTACTCAACCAGAGGGATTTGTGAAAAGTGGTCAGGAACATTTACTATATAAATTAAAGAAAGCATTGTATGGACTGAAATAGACACCTAGGTCATGGTATGAGAAGATAGATTCCTTTTTTCTTCAGCATGGATTTATGAGGAACAAAAGTGATTCAAATATGTATACCAAGTTTGATGAAAAGGGGCATGTTGTATTTATTTCCTTATATGTTGATGATTTAATTATAGGAAATTCAGAAAAATTGATTAGTGGAATGAAGACGTAGATGCCACAGGTATTTGAAATGAAAGATCTTGGTGACTTACATTACTGCCTCAGTGTTGAAGTTTGGAGAAATGTTGGTCAAACCTTTGTGTCTCAAGGTAAATATGTCAGAGAAGTACTTAAGAAGTTTTAAATGGATCAGTGTAAATTTTCTTATGTTCCAATGCAACAGAACACAAAACTTTACTATGATGATGGTTCAAAGGAGGTAAATGATACAGTGTATAGACAGATGGTGGGAAGCCTGAACTATCTCACTACAACCAGACCTGACATAGCATATTTTGTTAGTGTGTTAAGTCAGTTTATGGCTAAACCTCTAGAAAGCCATTGGAATGCAGGGAAAGGGGTACTCGGGTATCTCAAAGGCACAACCAATTATGGTATTAAATATACTGATTCATTTGATGTTGAGATGACAGGTTACTCAGATTCATACTGGGTTGGAAATCCGGATGATCGGAGATCTACTACAGGTTATGCCTTTGGCATTAGATCCGGGATTGTTTCATGGAGCAGTAAGAAGCAACCTATTGTATCTTTGTCATCCACTGAGGAAAAATATAAATCATTTTGTGCGGCAACTTGTGAAGTTGTTTGGTTCAGAAGACTACTTCAAGATGTTGGAGAAGAACAAAGGAAAGCTATGATAATCAAATGTGATAACCAGATCTCAATCAAGTTGGAAAATAATCCAGTTTATCATTCAAGGACAAATCATGTTGATACTCAATTCCATTTTGTTCGAGAAAAGATGCAGTCTAATGAAATTTCTTTAATGTATTGTAATACTAGTGAAAATGTTGTTGATATTTTCACTAAGCCTCTTGGGAAGATAAAATTTGAACTATTTAGAGAGATGTTAGGTGTGGATGTCAATCCTTTCACCATTAAAGTGGAGACTTGGGAATAATGTAGATTAGTTGTGGTGATTAGTTGAGATTGGCTCCAACCATTCTTCATCATATACATATTTTTTAATTCTCATTAATAAATTGAACGAAGAATGGCTTTGCTTCCCCAGTCTCTAGGTGCTAGGAGTCAATTTTCATTCTTAATTCTTAAGTGGAACATGTACAATAATAAAATCAATCTCCATGAGATCACTAGAAAAGGCACCTCCATCTCCATGAGATTGCTAAGAAGGAACATGTACAACAAGAAAATCAATCTCCATGATATTGTTAAGAAAAGGAATTAGAAAAAAATGCGGAGGATAGATATGGACTAAACGTTTCTCTTATATTTATAGGTTCTAAAGGCTCCCCCAATCTTCAAACGATACATCTCTTAACCTGTATGTTGGGTAAGAAATCCACACATGAAATCCAAGAGGCAGTGTTGGCCCTTGACTAGGTTTTGTGGAAACGCTGGTCATTTTTGACCAATTTTGGGGACTTCAATAGGCTAGTCAAAGACGAAGCATCGGGCGAAGCAGAGACCGCGGGATCTCACCCCCTGTTGTGGAATTTTTGGGTTTAGGGTTTATGTAACAGGTATGGGATGTCGGCCCATGGTTTTACACATGTTTAGGCCCCATTTTTAATGTATAAATAGATATCTAGGCGATGTAAGAAAGCATGGGATTAGTGAAGAGACCTAGTAGAATTGGCTTAGTGCAGAGCTAGAGGCTTTGTGCATACTATGTGTTAAGACTTGCAGAGCTAAGTGCAAGTGATTGTAAGAAGTTGGTGTGAATACTGTGTAAGAAGGCTTTGTATTGAGACCTAACTCGAGGAAGGAGGATCTGGCGAGGTGCATGCAGATCTCCTGTCTTATGTGGAGTGGGTCTTGTGGCTCTATGCATTGAACAAATATAATAAATAGAAGAAGAGTTGTTGGACATAGCCCCACGTTGGGGGTGAACCACGTATATCATGTGTTATGGTTGCTTTGTGTGATTGATGTGATTTATGCTTAGTTTTGTCATCTTTATTATGTTAGATACATCCGATATAGTAACTTAGTGTTTAGTAATGTAAATGAATGCTAGATATGCTTGATTTCTATGTGCTAAGTGCTTGGGTGTATTAGATCTTGTTGAATACTACGATGTTCTGTAATTAGGGTTTTACCTACGATATGAATAAGGGTTAAATGGTAATGAATGTTAACTTATAAGTGCTTTGTTAAGTATTGTAATCACATATATGTGTCCCAACTAGGTTGCAGACACTTGAGTCCTACAACCCCCCTGCCTCTACCTCGGGTGAGACTTCATCTACTTCACAAGTGTTTCTGAAAGGGTCGGTAGTTAGGGTTTTGTTGGTGCGTTGTTGTAGCATTGAACCTTGGGTCTGCCCCTGTGCCAACAAATGGTTTCATTGTCGAGACCTAAAACTGTGATTGTTGGGAACTAAAGAAAAGAGAAAGCTATTTGCATAGATCTGTTGTTGTAGTGTGCAGTACTCTACTTGACATGTGAAGCTCTATCTGAAGAAAAGAGGTAAGATCTTAAATATTTTTGCTCTGATAAAGGTAAGATAAGTGAAAATGTTTTCTTCAAAAGAATGGATCTAGGTATGTTTAATAGATTTGGTCCTAGTCTGAAAACTAGGGCACAGCTAGAAGAAAGAAGATATGATATGAATAGATCTGATAGAAATAGTGAAAGATATGGTATCCCTATGCATAGACAGAATTGTTGGACTAACAAGTGGATGCAGGATCCTAGAAACATTTTTTTGCAGGTCCATCACTGTGATCTCAGTGCGTAGTATAGGCAAGGTTGGGGATCATTTAAGAAAAAGAGAGGATTGACTCTTTGTTATAGTTGTAGAATATCGGGACATATTGCTAAGGAATTCCCTGGTAGAAGTCCTATTTGTCTTTGTTTTAAATCCATGGGCCATGAGGTTTTGGATTGCCCTAGACTGATTTCTAAAGTTGAAAAGATGAGTCTGAGACAAGAAAACCCTGAGGAAGGCCAAGAGACTAAGAATATGCTAAAAAACCAGAAAGAATCAGAGGCTATATTATTGCAGATGAAAGAAACATTGAATGATCACAGAGACATCAGTTTATCAGATATCTTAAAAGAGAAAGAGTGCATCGAATAAAGAATAGGAGAATTCGACATAGACTGTGTATTGGATGTAGAAACACAGGTGAACATTATGATAGAAAATACTTGGGAAATCTTAGGAAAGCCTACTATGGGTCCTTCACTGGGAGGAATAGGATTGTTTAAAGGAAATCTAATAACCCTATGTGTAAGACTTACCCATGTACCTATGATTGCTCACAGAGCATCGACATAAGAAGAATTCGTGGTCATTAATTTTGTTGAGAACAACGCCCCCTTTTCTTTTTTGCTAGGAAAGACCTGGGTTGAGAAAGATCAGATCTAATGGAAAGAAGACGAGGAAGCTCTATAACAGAAAAAGAAAGAATTAAGGGATTTCATGGCTAGGAGAATAGCATGCTTAATAAAATAACATGAGGACAAGTCGAAGCAACTGAGGGCCAGAGACCTAGCTATCAAAGTTGAAAGAATGCAAGAAGACTTAGAGAACTTATCCATACAGGAGAGTAGAGCATCTACTCCAGAAAAAGTTAGAGAAGAAGTATTACCCTCGAACCTTGTGAAAGAACCTCAGCTATGAGAAGTTACTATGCCAAGAGGATATAAGAACAAGAATGGAAACAGGAATCCAGAGACACAGATCATAGGAAAGAAATCTAGAAAACTCAGTAAGAAGAAAGAAAAGCTAGAAAAATTGCAAGAGGTTCCAGAGAGGACTTCGTAGAAGGAAGGCTTGCAAAACATGAACCTCTCCAAAATAGAAAAGCAACGCAGATTGGCACTTCACCACGATGAATCAATATGACCATTGGAGGCATCCTGACCGTTAGAACGATGCTCCAGAACAGCTATAAACACAGTTATTGCCAGAACGTTTGCCATTGGACCATTGGGACTACACCATAATGGATGGAATTGCATTGATCGAGGCGTTCCTACCCGTTGGAAGAATAAGTTATGATGTTATCTATTTACCCCATCGAATGTCTTACCGTGGACACTTTTTCCAATTCAAACCCACAAAGAGTTGAATATTACCGCGCAGTACTTATTAGGACCTCACCATCCATTCTGCTACCTTGATTATTTGTTCATCGACCTGAGATGTCATATCTTGAGCCTGTATGTCAGGTGACTTTAGCACAGTAGAGAAATTCATCGAAGAGATTCTCATAGACCTGATGGCTGAGAAGGCCATGTTTGTAGGAGCACAAGATTCATCTACAAGAGGAGTGCAAGCATCCCCATTGACTGCAAGTCGATCTGGGCCCTACCAAACTGCGACAGAGAAAGGAACCAAGCATTGTGATGACTTGGCGAATGTGAAGCTCATCCCATCAATCCTGCCTGACTACATCCCGCCTCTGGCTAGCACGGTGAGTCGTGACAACGTCCCGAGGGACTTTGACTACACAGTGATCATTGCGTACCTCCCGAAGGGGATACATGCAATAGGACTACAGTTGGAGAGGATTCTAATGCTTAAGATCAGTGGCTTCAACTTGGGAGATCACAAAAACTATGGAATGCTCCCACCACACAAGTATTTGACCAAGACAATGGGGAAGAAGTCAAAGATAACCCCCCAGCCATGGACCATGGACATTGCAAGATCGACCATCCTCAGTGTAATGAAGTTACCAAACTTCGACAGACATCGGGAGGTTAACGTGTGCGTTAAATTCCTACTGTCGTGCTTCCATGGAAGATACTTATGGCTGGACAGGCCCATCACACAAGATCTGATGTTGATGCACTGGATCATTGGATTGAGCATGCAAGGACCAGACCCACGGGACTTTTACCCAGGGAAGGCTACAGATCACACCCTGGCACAGAAAATAAAAGACACCTATGGCAATGTGGAGAAGGAAAAGCGGGGCTATAAGGTAGCCTCCATCTAGAATGGCGCAGTGCACCTAGATTTCCAATTGATCGTTGGTAACATTGTCAAGAAGAATAGGCCAACGCAAGTCACGGGTTTTGTCGCCAACCTCGCAGAAAAATGCATTGAAGGGTTGCAAATGAACTGGGCGAGCTACCTCGTCAACCAATTAGAGAAAGATTGTTGTGAAGCTCGGGATCAGGGCTACTAGTTCCATTTCATTTGTCCATTTCAGATGGCTACTAATCCTCATTGCCTTCATTGCTTGGGATATGCCAGAAGGAGCGACCTTCCCTGAAATTGAGTCATATGATCCACTAGCTGTGAAGTTCACTACGCTATGGTATTCGAGTGAAATGAAAAAACAATGGCAGTAAAATGCGGTGTTCCTGTTGGCACAGGGGAAGAACCAGGGTTCAACGCTACAACAACACACCAACAAATCCCTAACTACCGACCCTTTTGGCAACACCTACGAAGCAGATGAAGTCTCACCTGAGGTAGAGGCAGGGGTGGTTGTAAGACTCAGGTGTCTGCAACCTTAGCTGGGACACAGATATGTGATTATAATACTTAATAAATCACTTAGCACCATCAGTTCCTCAATATGCAATCAATATCCACTTCACTGATAAAACAAAGCTTTGCAACATTCACACTAATATAATGTATTTAAGCACTTAGCATAGGTAAATAGATCAGATCAAGCACTAAGCATATCCATATAGATTAGATATAACATTCTCACATATAATAAGCACAAAGCATAAGTAGATCTATCTAAATACATCAAAGGACTTAGCAAATAACATGTAAGCACATCAAGACAAAGCACAAGGCAGCATAACATAGTGTTTACGTGGTTCACCCCCACCCTGAGGCTACGTCCACCAACTCTTCTTCTTTATTGTCTTCATTCAATCGGTTACAAGCACAGAACCTCAAAACCCTTACTCCGCACAGGATAGAAGATCTGTGAAGCTTGCTAGATCCTTTTTCCTTGTGTTAAAACACTAAGCCTTCCACAATCTACTACAAGGACTTTCACTTAGCTTTGCAAGTCTCTCACAGTAGGCACAAAGAACTTGCAAGCTCTACTTGCACTTAGCATACATTTACATCACATAGATGCACTCTTCTCCTTCTATCTAGCCTAGGCATCTATTTATATATACAAAATAGGCCTAAACATGGGTAAACCCATGGGTCGATGTCCCATTCCCGTTACATATTCCCACATCCCAAAAAGGGGTCAAGATTCCATTATCTCCAATTTGTCTTGCACTCCTCCTTCAACAAGTTGTCGAAGTCCCAAAATTGGTCAACATGACCAAGAATCTCCCAAAACTTTTTCAAGGGCCAACAGGCCCCCAACACTCACCTGTGACTCATCTCGAGTCACTCTGGTCTGATCAGTTATGCTTCAAACTCCTCGATTTTGGCTCGAGCTTCTTAGACCTGCTGCTTTACTATGGCCTCTTTCTCGACGAACTCTTGGATCACTATGTCATTCACTAGCCCTTCTAGGCGTTCTTCTTCTATAGTGACAACCTATTCTAGCTCTGCTCCTCGGCTTTCAATCTCTGTGAACAATTGGCATTCCTTATCTTGCACAGGTTGGAGTCATTGAGTTACTTCCATAACTTTGCTATGGATCGTATGGATCTGTTGTTGGGTGGTGCGTTTCTCTTGAGATCTCTTCATTCTGTCTACAACTAACAGGGCCTTCAGCTGCACCTATAGTGTGTCTGCATGCTTCTTCGCTTCCTGGAGTTGTGACTCCAGTGCATGCAAATCTAATTTCTTAGCAAGATTCTCATACGTTCGGGCATTGCGATTAATTAGTTGCTTGCACTCCAGGGAAAGAGATTTTAGTCTGTCAACTGCGCTGCGGGAATTTGCTTCCCTTAGGTCTCTTATGTCTTGTGGGGTCTCAGGAACTGTGCGTAGCTCCAAATATTCTATGCATTGTTGTAGTTGTTGAATCACTTCTTCAAGTTGTGCCACCTATTGTGAGACTCTCTCTTCGCCCTTTACTTCTATAACTATCACAGAGTGAAGTGCTTTGTTGACCCTTTCCTTTACTTCGAGTTGCTCCGTGAGAAACTATTCCTTGCTTTGTTGCAGTTGTGCTCTTTCTTCATCCCACTTCGCTTGGACAACAAGATTTTCCTGTTCTACAGCATTGCGTTGCTCTAGAAGATCTTCTTGTACTTGTGCTAAAGCCTGGGTGGCTTGCGTTGTTTCCTTCGTTGCTTGTCGAAGGCAAGCTTTGACTGTATCAGCAATTCGGTGGAGTTGAGCTAACTCATCTCCCAGTTCTGGTGTTTCCAATGGCAGAGGTTCAGTGGAAACTGCGTGGATGGACTGTAGTGCCTGTTGCACCCCTTGAAGTTCAACCTTAATTCAATTATATATCTCCTCATGCTTAGCCTCTTTCTTCTCTGCTATCTCCAGTGAAGCATCACTCAGGGCTTCTATGATGAAATTGAATTCATTTAAGGTGAGGGTAGTCTGCATTTTGGTCATAGAGGCTTTCAATTTCTTCTAAGAAGAAGGCTTCAGGGGGGAACCTTCCTTTTCTTTGAGGGATCCTCCTCGTCTCTAGGTGATGTAACCTCACCTTTATTCTATTCAACTTCTGCACCATCTATCTCTCCACCATTTCCTCCTTGTTCAGGTGAGATGGAAGCAGTCTTCGTTGAGGTACTACTTACATCTTGGGATTCTTCATTCTTCTTTATCTTGTTGGGTCCAGGTGTATCATGCGTTGCTTCTAGACTATCAATGTTGGACATATTTGCAGGGTCTACTGAAATGAGGAGGTGTGCTGACCAGTCTTTAGTAATCTCTTCTAAGTCTGCCTTTGTCATCTTGTAGTAATACTGAAGTTGTTGCTTGTTCTCATCAGCACGCGCTGAAATATAAATGAAATGGTGGTCTACGCTAAATTTCATTAAATTTCAAAACTTGTGGAGAGTATTTGGCATGATGCGAGACTTCGACTGGATGGTTGTCTTCAACTGGTTGTAATATGTGTGGAATACAGCATTTGACTGCCATTGTTTATTCATGTCACTGGAATACCACAGTGTATTGAACTTCGTGGCCAGAGGTTCAAAGGGCTTGATGTCTGGGAAGGTCGAACCTTCCGGCATCTCCCATGTGATGAAAGTGATCGGGATTAGAAGCCAGCTGAAGTGAAACTCATATCCTTGATATTGTGCTTCCCTACAGTCCAGTTCAACCTGGTTCACGAGGTACTTCTCCCAATTCATTTGTAGGCCCTCCTTGCACTTTCCTGTGAGGTCGACTACAAAACTAGTCACTTGGGTGGGTCGGTTCTTGCAAACTAACTTTCCTGCGATCAATTGATAGGCTAGGCGCACTGCATCACTCTAGATAGAGGCTACCTTGTAGCATCGTGTTCCCTACTCAACATATCAGTAAGTGTCCTTGATCCTTTGTGGGAGAGCGTGATCCATGGTTTTTCCAGGGTAGAAATCCTGTGGGTCAAGGCCTTTCATACTCATCCCTGTGATCTAATTTATCAACGTCGTATCCACTGTTATATAGCAGTTTAACCACAAGTATCTTCTATGGTAACAGGACAGCAACAACTTGACGCATGCATTCACTTCTTGGTGCCTTCCAAAGTGAGGAATATTCATGAAATTGAGCAGTGTGGACTGTGTGAGGTTCATAGTCCATGATTGGGGAACTATCTTTGAATTATTTCCCTTTGTTTTGCTCAGG
The DNA here is from genome assembly GCA_010110895.2 of Picea sitchensis. NCBI lineage: Eukaryota > Viridiplantae > Streptophyta > Pinopsida > Pinales > Pinaceae > Picea > Picea sitchensis. The sequence continues at coordinate 90,495 of SNQJ01S0046371.1, forward strand.
TACTTATGTGGGGCGAGCATGTTGTAGACCTTCATGTCGTCGAGGTTGAATTCGCTAAATTTCAACGTTGCAATCTTTTCTTGGTCTGCACAAACTATGTGTATCCCTTTTGGGAGGTACACAGTGACCAAAGTGTACTCAAATTATCTGGGCACACTATCTCAATTGATTGTGTCACTCAGAGGTGGTAGGTAGGTAGGAAATATGCTCAGAATCAACTTAGCATTCACGAGATCGTCTCTGTGCTTGGTTCGCTTTTCATCGGTTGGCCGAGATGGTCCGGCTTGAGTAGTGGACGGAGATGCTTGCACTGTTCTTGTGGATGAAGCCTGGATCCCTTCAGATATCGACATGACTCTCTCAGTCATCAAGTCAATCAAAACTTCTTCAGCCACTTTCTCGGTGGTGCTCAATTCTTCCGACATACGCACTCGGGGTGAAAAATTGTGGGTTCAGGGAACAACTTAGACATAGTACTGAGGTAGAGAGAAAGAGTGTGATGATCACTGTATAAACTCGGCTTAGTCTACAGGCTTGAATTCTCAATTGGAAAAATATTTCTCGATGCGTGGCGTGGCGGGATAAATAGGGAACTTGAAAATGGTTCTCTTGCAACGGGTATGAGCCTCCATTAACTCTTGTTCGATCTGTTATGGCGCAGTCCAACAGTCTAATGACGAACCATAATTTCCTTTCTGCCCATTCAAAGCATCGATCGAACGGTTATAATGTCCCCAACGGCTATATTGCTTCATCATGGCGAAGTTCCATGTGTCGTTGTTTTGATATCCCGATGAAGCTCCAATTCTGCAAATTTTTCCGTCTACGAAGTTCCCTCTAGAACCTTCTGCAACTTTTCAATCTTAGCTCTCTTCTTACTTAGCTTTCTAGCCTTCTTTCCAGTGAGCTTCATCTTGGTAGTTCTTTTTCCATTCTGATTCTTATCTTCTTTGGTCATAGTCACTTCGCGTTGTTGAGATTCTTCCCTAGGGTTCCTCGATAATACTCCTTTGTCTGGGATAAGTACTTCAGTCTTCTTTGAGTCTTCTAATGTTATTTTAGCTTTGATATTTGAGTTGCTAGTGTTAAATAGCTTCGATCTTCTCTCATGTTCTTCAATCAAGTGTGCGATCCTTCTGGTCATGAAATTTTTTAACTCTTGTTTCTTCTACTTCAAAACTTCTTTTTCTTCCTTTCGTCTGGCTTGATCTCTATCAATCCAAGGTTTTCCTAGTAACATGGTAAATGGGGCATTGTCTTCAACAAATTTAATAATCTCAAAATATTCTTTTGTCGAAGTTCCATTAGCGTTCATAGGTATGCGAGCGAGCTTCCCACATAGGTTTATCATTTTTCCTTTGAATAGTCCTATTCCTCCTAATGAAGGGATCATAGCAGGCTTCCCTATGGCTTCCCAAGTTATTTATGTCATGATATTCACCTATGTTTCTTCATCGAGAATATAGTCAATGTTGAAGTCTCCTATCCTTACTTCAATGCATTATTTTTCCTTCAAGATATCTAATAAGCTGACATGTCGGTAGTCATTCAGGGTTTCGTTTATTTGCAGCAATACTTTCTCTAATTCTTCCTGGGATTCTACCATTTTTGGATCTGCCTTAGAGTTTTATTTATTCAAATTCATTTCTTCTAGCTTAGCAATCATTCTAGAGAAATCCAACACTTCATGGTCCATAGCTTTACAACAAAGACAACCAGGTCTTTCCTAGGGAATTCCTTAGCAAGATGTCCCGGTCTTCTGCAACTATAATAGAGGGTTAATCCTCTCTTTCTTTTAAATGATCCCCATCTTCTCATGTACTGCGCACTAGGATCATGGTAGCTAGCCTACAAAAAATTCTTTCTAGGATCCTGCATCCATTTGTTAGTCCAAACATTCTTTCTATGCATAGGTATAACATATCTTTCACTATTCTTATCAGATCTACTCATATCAAGCCTTATTTCATCTATTAGTGCCCTAGTTTTCAAGTTAGGACAAAACCTATCAAACATACCTAGATCCATATTTTAGAAACAAAAAATTCCACTTATCTTACTTCTACAGAACACAAAGCTTCTAGATCTAAAACTTTTAACTATTCTTACCTTTTATCAGAGCACAGAGCTTGCAGATCTTACCTCTTTTAATCAAAAATCCTCACTCTTTTATTTCTTAGAGCACAAAGCTTTCACATCTTACCTCTTTTAATCAGAAATCCTCACTCTTTCCTTTCTTAGAGCACAAAGTTTTCAGATATTGCTTCTTTCCTTCAAATCCAACCTCCTTTCTTCATATCGGCTTCTTTATTTAGCACAGAGCTTTATAAATCGAGTAGGATATTGCGCACTAGGGCACAGATCTTTCACAATCTTAGGTCGAATATTTTCACAAAGCTTCTTCTTTCTCAGTTCCCAGCTATCACAGTTTCAGTCCCGTCAACGGAACCATTTTTTGGCATAGGGGCAGACCCAAGGTTCAACGCTACAAAAATGCACCAACAAAGCCCTAACTATCGACCCTTTCAGCAACACCTGTGAAGAAGATGAAGTCTCACCCAAGGTAGAGGCAGGGGTGGTTGCAAGACTCAAGTGTCTGCAACCTTAGCTAGGACACAGATCTATGATTATAATACTTAATAAATCACTTAGCACCGTCAGTTCCTCAATATGAAATCAATATCCACTTCACTAATAAAACAGAGCTTTGCAGCATTCACACTAATCTAATGTATTTAAGCACTTAGCATAGGTAAATAGATCAGATCGAGCAGATCAAGCACTAAGCATAGCCATATAGATCAGATCTAACATTCTCACATATAATAAGCACAAAGCATAAGTAGATCTATCTAAATACATCAAAGCACTTAGCAAATAACATGTAAACACATCAAGACAAAGCACAAAGCAGCATAACATAGTGTTTACGTGGTTCACCCCCACCTTGGGGCTACATCCACCAACTCTTCTTCTTTATTTTCTTCAGTCAATCAGTTACAAGCACAGAGTCTCAAAACCCTTACTCTACACAGGACAGAAGATCTGTGCAACTCACTAGATCCTTCTTCCTTGCGTTACAGCACTAAGCCTTCCACAATCTACTACAAGGACCTGCACTTAGCTCTGCAAGTCTCTCATAGTAGGCACAAAGCACTTACATACTCTACTTGCACTTAGCATACATTCACATCACATAGATGCACTCTTCTCCTTCTATCTAGCCTAGGCATCTATTTATATATACAAAATAGGCCTAAACATGGGTAAACCCATGGGTCGATATCCCATTCTCGTTACATATTCCCACATCCCAAAAAGGACCCAAAAAGGGGGCGAGATCCCTTGATCTCCGCTTCATCTTGCGCTCCTCCTTCGACAGGCTGTTGAAGTCCCAAAATAGGTCAACATGACCAAGAATTCCCAACAATTTGTCAAGGGCCAACAGTTCCACACCTATTATCAGTAGTTGAAGAGGACCATTAAATTATTCCCTCACATGACATTGAACACTCTTCACAGGTTCAGGCCACTTGCGAAGTTTTGCGCAGACATTCACTTCATCTATATCATTGTGCGTGGAGATGAACACAAAGAAGAGCTCCAGTCCTATTACAAACTCACAGAGGAGGACATGGAAGAAATAACCAAGGAATGGCCTGCAGAGTTCTTTGTACCAGTTGACTAGGAAGAACTCTCTGACCCTGACCTTATTGGAAGTCCTGTAGTCACTCTTGAAGAATATGATGCACCCAGTAGCAGCAAGAAGAAAAAGAAGGAAGAGGTACATGAATTAAGCAGTGCATCAAAGGAAACTACACCAGATTCACCTGAAGGAGGAGGAGGTGATGAATTAGATAAAGAAGAGGATGAAGGGGGAGAAGACAAGCAAAAGAAGTGTGAAGTAACACCACCTAAATATCCCCTTCCAAAAACAGAAACATCCAAGAAAAGAAATTGTTCCTCGACAAAATCTTCATCGTGAAAGAAGTCAAAAACCAATAAACCTCCATTCCACACTGTGCTCACGGTGGATGACATTGACCTTATCATTGTCGCTGTATTAGATACCTCATAGGACATCTTGCGGCGAAGCGAAGCCAAACATGAGACAATGTTTGACAGGATCGAGGTGGAGCTCAAAGGGGTACATCAGGCTCTTTATTCAAACAGTGCAGTTCCTACTGCATCGTTGTCAACAAGGGACATAGAAGTAGGATATGATCCTTCCCAGCTACGTAGACTAGCATACTCGATCGAGGCCCACCTTCGTCAGGTCCAGGAGGAAAAGGAGCAGGCCACAAAGGCATTAAATCAAGCAAAAGAAGAAGCCCTAGAACAATGACAGATTGCGCCGAAAGAAAAATATGACCTCCAGGTGAATTTTACAGAGGATAGAGTGCAGATCCAGAAGGAGAAAGAACAATTTCTTATGGAGCAGATGGGAATTAAAGAAGTAGTTTTCGGATCACTTCACTCTGTGATGGGCCTAGCACAGATGGAAGAAGAAACCGTTGAGCGCCAGGAGGGGAAGCTCGTTGAAGCCATTCAGCAAATGCAAGCATGAATAGCAGAACTGGAACTACAAGCTATGCCAAGCACTCTGTAGGAAGTGTGAGATCAAAGAGAGGAAATTGTTAGGAGTGCAGTCAAGAGAATCAAGGCATTGGCCTTGGAATACAAGAAACTCAGCAGTCGAAGTGCGCAGGCCTATGAGTGCCTTGCAGAGGACCCTGAACTAAGGACATTGGAGTCACATCACCATGAGGCAAAGCAATAGGAAGCAACAACGAAATCACAGTTGAAGCTACTGTCACTAGTTGAGAGGATGAAAAGGTCACAAGAACAACGCACAATTCAGCAACAAGTCCATGCCATCTAGAGTAAATTCATGGAAGTGACTGAGAGGATCCATCCAGTGCAGGATGAATCTTGCACACTTTTTGAAGAGATTGAAGGACAAGGTGCACAACTAGAACAAGTATTCACCGCAGTGGAACAACGCCTGGAAGGACTGGTGATCGAGAACTTTATTTAGGAGTTCATTGAGTAGGAGGCTATGGAGAAACATCAGGTTGAAGAAGCTCGATCCAAGCTTGAGGCCTTCGAAGCAGAGTTACCCAGATCAGAGTGAATCGGGACGAGTCACATGTGAGTGTTGGGGGCATGTTGGCCCTTGACCAGATTTTCTGGAAACGTTGGTCATGTTTGACCAATTTTGGGACTTCAACAGGCTAGTTGAAGACGAAGCTCTAGGCGAAGCGGAGACCGCAGGATCTCGCCCCCTTTTGTGGAATTTTTGGGTTTAGGGTTTATGTAACATGTATGGGATGTTGGCCCATGGGTTTACACATGTTTAGGCCCCATTTGTAATGTATAAATAGATATATAGGCGATGTAAGAAAGCATGGGATTAGTGAAGAGACCTAGTATAATCGAGTTAGTGCGGAGCTAGAGGCTTTGTGCATACTATGTGTTAATACTTGCAGAGCTAAGTGCAAGTGATTGTAAGAAGTTGGTGTGCAGACTGTGTAAGAAGGCTTTGTGCTGCAACCTAACTCGGGGAAGGAGTATCTGGCGAGGTGCGTGCATATATCCTATCCTATGCGGAGTGGGTCTTATGGCTCTATGCATTGAACGAAGATGATAAAGAGAAGAAGAGTTGGTGGGCGTAGCCCCACGCTGGGGGTGAACCACATATATCCTTTGTTATGGTTTCTTTGTGTGATTGATGTGATTTATGCTTATTGTTGTCATCTTTATGTATGTTAGATGCATCTGATATAGTAGCTTAGTGTTTATTAATTTAAATGAATGCTAGATCTTCTCTATTTCTATGTATTAAGTGTTTGGGTGTGTTAGATATTGTTGAATACTGCGTTGTTCTGTAATTAGGGTTTTACCTGCGATGTGAATAAGGGTTAACTGCTAATGAATTTTAACTACTAAGTGCTATGTTAAGTATTGTAATCACAGATCTGTGTCCCAGCTAGGTTGCAGACACTTGAGTCCTGCAACCCCCCTGCCTCTACCTCAGGTGATACTCCATCTTCTTCACAGGTGTTGTCGAAAGGGCCAGTAGTTAAGGTTTTGTTGGTGTGCTTATGTAAAGTTGAACCCTGGGTCTGCCCCTGTGCCAATAGGAAGCAATAAAACACCCCATCAAAGGTGATCCAACCTATCAAGATCTGTACCATAAATGGTTTTTCCAATAAAAAAACCCAATAAAAATATGCAATGAAATCAATAAAATAATTGTACCTCCGAGAAAATCAATTTACATTAAAATCATTGGCTTAGTACATCATTGACACATAACAAATGAAGAGAGAGAAAATTGGTTGGTTCATCCAAAAGAGAATTACCTAAAAATGGGATAAACCTAAAAAGGCAAATAATAAATTTTAATTAATATGTGCCTTATAGGAAAGAAGAGAGGAATAAATTACTTATTTGAAGGCTTGCTTCTCTCTAGAAATGGTTAAGTTACATGTGTAAAAGTAGGAACTTAAATATGATTTTTCCTCTATTTTTTTTTATTTTTAAACATAAGTTTTGTTTATAATCAATTTTTTCAATTCTTAGTTTTATTAAGAAGTTTAAATATCTATATGAGTTTATAACCACATATATTTATTTTTGAAATCCTCATTCATCAAATATATAGAGATATATTTGATTTTGGTGAGATTTTTTCTCCTGTTGCCAAGTTAACCTCTATAAGACTTTTGTTATCTGTTGCTGCTGCATTTGATTTTGAAAT
>SNQJ01S0046371.1:97267-107630 GCA_010110895.2 Picea sitchensis
GAGTTGTCCATTTAATTTATTATTTAAATAATTTCTTTTGCAAACACTTGACTTTTGGGGGCTTCTATATGACTCATGAGGGTTTTTCAACTTCATATGGTCATAACTCTCTAACCGTGAGGAGTTATGTGACGTTCCACATACCACCGGAAATGGCATGACAAGCACTATCCATATATGATAGTTTCACTGAAAAATTCACTGACCTTCATCTCATTATTCCACAATTCACTGACCTTCAATTTTTCGAGAGAGGGGGGATCATATGGTAACTCACATAGGACTGAGTTTTGTGAGGGGTTTGATTTCCATCAATCTGGACAAGAACACCCTGATGTCTTTATGAGACTCTTTGCAAGTTCATTCATTGGGACTGCCAAGAACCGGATTAACACTCAACCAAGTGGGAGCTTCAAAACCCCCGAGGACCTAGAACGAGCTTTCAAAAATAAATGGTGTAAACAAGAAAGTTGAGATTCCTTTTACTCCCAATGCCTCTAAATTTGCAAAGGAACTAATGAGAGCATTAGTGATTTCAATGACAGGTCCAATCTTCTCCTTAAAAATCTCCAGCCCGACTTTCACCAGGAAAGTGCTATTCTTCACCATTACTTAAACTCCTTAGAGGGGACTTTGTAGTTCACCCTCAAGCATTGATTAATCTCAAACTTGGAAGAAGTTTAAGAGGTTGCTTGTCAGATTGAGTGTAACGACCCCTTCGTTACGACTACGGGCGAAGCATTTTTGTTTTTTGTTTTTATGAATTAAGAGGCAAGAAGGCGACGATGAATTTTTTTTAACCACACCACTAATGAAAAACACAAGCACACAGTCCAGGCAATAGGCTACTATGACACCACGCACATGCACAAGGGAAACTGGGTGAAACATGCGTAGTACAACAAGGAGGAATGACTACCCGCTCGACGCAAACAATACATGCCTACAAGCTAAGGGACAACATCCTCCTCCCGACACCACGACCTTGATGAAAAAGACTAGAACCTCAAGGCATGCAAACCAAACACATGAAGGCATTCCACCCATACGCCAAAATCAACTTACAACACTCGATCATACTCACACAGATCACACCGACTCCGACTAAGTTCTCGTTGACGCTATCCAATAGGGCGCGCCATGATCCCCTCCTTAGGAATCATGCCGTCCCCAGGTGATAGACGTGTCAACAACCTTGGCACCACACATCCTATCTAGACCGAGGACTCTAGAAAAAAAATTCGACGTGCTAGGAGGTGAAACAATTGACACAAGACTGCACCCACACCCCAACAATAGGTCGACGAGACGTAAGAGGACGACACAAGGAAGACGCTAATCAACATAAGACTTATTCAACAACCCAACCATTAATCATGTCTAAAATAGTCAAAACTAACTGTCTAATTTAACATCGATTACCAATCTAATAGTAAGTCAAATTTCAGTTAGTCACAATTTACAATTTTGTATTAACATTAACTTCAACAAGTCTAAATTGCAATTAAGTCAATATACGTCAATTTAATTTAACATTAAAGACGATCTAAAGTGGCATTCTGAAATTAATCACTAAATACCATCCCACATAGCAATTAACCTCCTAAACATTCATTAACAATATCAATGTACGAGCTGCAATGATCACGCTTGTTAGCGACATTAATTTATAAATTGTCATCAATGTATCATCAAATTAACCTTAATGCAAATCAAATTTAGCTCGCTTAATTAAGTCAACGCTAACACTATAACCCAAGTTACAATCTTACTGAAAAGTCAGTTTAATCAATGTTTAATCTGAAGGACAATACTGTTCTAAATTAGTTAAAGGGTTGTCTAAACATATGAAGAGGTTGTCTAAATATGCTAATCAGTTTTTTTTTGTTTGTTAATTGGTCTGGACCTTCTTGTCAACGGGATTAACCTTTGGATTGAGAAACCACGACTTGGGGGCATCTAAGCCATCAAAATCACCTAGGGATCGCACCCTACCTGAGCCACACCAACCCTTAACATGGTTGGATTTTTTGTCCCCGCAGGTTTCGAACCGGTGACTTTTCAACATAGAGTGGCTTAACAACACACTCTGTCACCGACTGTCCTACACCTCAGGGACCTAAATGTGCTAATCAATTGCTGTAGCAAGTAAATATAATTTCCATTGCTGCAACTACTGTGTACATTATACATGGGTTGTCAATTCAACTTAAAATATGTACTGATCGAAGGTGTTAAGGGAGAAGCTATCCAATACAAATGCTAAATCAATTGCTGTGGAAAACAAAATGCCATCATTAAATGGAACACAGGTAATAAATGGAAAAATAGGGATTGCAGTCTTAATGAAACACATGTAATAAAGAGTAATAAACGAATTAGATGAACACATAGGTATTAAATGGGAAATCACTGTGCAATAAGGGTAACAATTGTAGTTTCCCAAAAGGCAAACTGCCAAGCTATTAAGTGGGAAAATCACAGTCACACTTTTAAGGAAACTCGTGGTCATCCTAGTAGAAAAACGCAGTCATCTTAAAAGAAAATTTGTGGTCATTAATCAACAACAAAACACAGTCATCTTAAAAGCAAATTCGTGGTCATTAACAACAACAAAACACAGTCATCTTAAAAGAAAATCCATGGTCATTAATTAGCAACGAAACATAGTCATCTTAAAACAAAATTTGTGGTCATTAACAACAACAAAACACAGTCATCTTAAAAGAAAATTCATGGTCATTAATCATCAACAAAATGCAGTCATATTAAAAGCAAATTCGTGGCCATTAACAACAACAAAACACAATCATCTTAAAAGAAGCAAATTTGCTGTACAGAGACACACCAGAATGAATCACATTGTTGTCACCATTTAACATGCAAATCGTTGTATGCGTAGTTGGTATTACATATCGCAAGGGAATTGGTACTACAAAAAAGTCGTGGGTACAAATTGCAACCATAAAATCAACACAATCAATGCAGGAATGGATACGTAAATTTGCTGATATTAACCATTCATTTAAAATGCCCAGAAGTAAAAATTTGCTAGGATTAACCATTCAATTAAAATCACTGAGATTAACCATTCAATTAAAATGCCCAAAAGAAAAAAATCTTCTTAACCACTATACACTAGTTGTCTAGAACGAAAAGAGAGCAGCTTGTCAAGCACCTGGCAATCCAAACAACTGACCAGAAATGAAAAAGGTTTGCTGGGAGAATTTCACCCCCAAGTCAACGAAGTGCAGCCGAAGAAGTAGCAATCTCCAGGAAACAAAACGAAATATAAAAACACAAGTAAAGTCTAGCAAGATATAAAAACGAGGTATAAAACGAGATATAACAACGCCGAGTTTAAAGAAAACTTCGCCATCAATCAAATTTTGCAGGGTTAATTAAACGCATCAAGGCACAAGACCAACAATCAACCAAGGACAACAATGGAGGTAGACAACTGATAGGAACTTCCTTCGCTCATCATCTACGCACAAAAAAGCAGGGCATTTAGATCCATAGGTCTATTAACGTCGAAGCGACAACCGTAGATCAGGCTCTTGGACGACTGCTCAGGTGAGGACTGATGAGCTAGGGACGTAAGGAAAAAGAAACCACAATCATCACAAATCAATATACCATAGGACAATCAAGACATGCATGGATCGAATGCCATGGGAAAATCAACATCGAGCTAACGGTTATGGGAAAATTTTTAGTCATCAATTAGAATTCTAAGACAATCATTTTGCGTAACCAAATAAACATGCAGAACTAAAAGCATAAATCATACTAACAATCTACCATGCAAAAATAAAGGAAGCATATTGTTTCCCAAGCGTCCTCTCTGAGTTGATGTCCCCCGCGCTTCGTGCACTCCCGCTTGCCGACCGATGAGACTTCACTGGTACCTCACAACCAACGCTAGGGGTACTCTTCTTCCGCCTTAGCCCCTCGAGCTGCAAAGGGGCCATACACACTAACTAGAGAATCAAATAGCTCCCATCTTGCCTCACAAGGCCAAGCTACCACTCCTTACCAAGCTGGGTATCCCAACTCCCACAAGCTAAGTTAGTCAAGTATAAATTTCTGCAGCGTAATGTTACACAAACAGAAAAGATCCATCATCATTCTCCTCCCTCCATTATATAGAGTTTCAAAGTCCCTTACTTTCCCAAAATCCCATTTTATTTAATTCTTAATAATTTAATTCATAAAAATCCTCCCCGTACATGTGTCACCCATCCCCTTCAATCCTCCATAAATTAATTTCATTAATTAATTAATTACCCCTATTTCCCTCACTCACCTAAAGGCACTCCTAGAATCACTCCTAGGTGTCCCCATATCCCCTTACAAGTTTTAATGACTTCCCCCCTTATTAATTTACTAGTGGAGTTTAAATTAGAAGGTTCTTAAATGGTAGATACCTTACTAAGTTGGACCATCTTCTTTTTCCTAGTGTTTCCCCTTTCTTTTTATGTTTCCCGCTTTTTCCTAGTTCCTAATTATTTTAGATTTCCCTTTTTTCCCTTTTTAATTAAACTCAAAAAGGCATGTGCAGAAACTTACCCTTTTTCCCTTTTTCTTTTTAATGAACAAATTTTTAATTAGCATAATAAAGTAAAACAATTATTTCCCCTTTTAAAGTTTTATCCCAAAATATTTTTATAAATCAATTTAATTGCTTACCCCCTTATTGTCACAAGATTAATGAAGATTATCATTATTATTTATTTTACTTTTGTTCTTATATATATATATATATATATATTTTAAATAAATAGATAAAATTTTACCACCAACATAATTTAGACCTAGAATTTATTTTCCTAGGCTGGGCGACATTTTATTAGGGGAAAAGTTTTAATCTTCCTTAACACGTTATTCATCCTAAAGCCATCTCGGTTTATCCAATTATTAAATAACAATGCGACATGCCCTTCAAGATGCACTAGGTGCTCCAAGGGTGCCACTCACCTCTTTATGTTTCTCTTTTGTGACGTGCCCTTCAGGATGCACTACGTGCTCCAAGGGTGCCACTCGCCTCTTTCCATTTTTCTTGCGCGACGTGCCCTTCAGGATGCACCACGTGCTCCAAGGGTGCCACTCACCTCTTTCCATTTTTCTTGCGCGACGTGCCCTTCAGGACGCACCACGTGCTCCAAGGGTGCCACTCGCCTCTTGACTGACTTGGTGGACATCAATAACCCCTGGAGTCAACACTCCGCCAGGTGATCTTGTGGGAGACTAAGGGCCTCTAAGAAATAAGGCCCCTGCCTTATTGCGTGCCCCTTAGAATCATCATGAGCGACTGTCGCAGTCTGCCCTCAGGACATCGTGGGTCCTCTCAAACTAGGTAATCATTAACCTACAGTTCAAGCCACAATGAGAGTGCTAGTAGGATGTGGCAGGGCTATTGTCCACACCTCTCCCTCAACATCTCTAGTAGTCCCGCGTGACCCCTCTACTCCACATGTGAGTCTAGTCGACAAGATATTGTCAGCCTGCATCATCAACGAATCATGTCAGAAATATATCCATAATCATATCATCTAATCAGATGCACTAATATCACATATAGAACAATCAAACCCCAATAGTTCACCTCTTGACTCGATCCAGAGTCCAAGGGGTTACATCGATGCCTCTGCATCCTCGAGGTCCAAAATCCTGCACACTCATTAAATCAATGCAACAAAACAACATGTCATCAACCCATAATGCCTCATAATCAAAATCAAAGGTTTAGTAGTGTAATAATCCGGATCACTTGCGAGCAAGTGTCCTCAAAGAATAAGTTCACTCAACGTGCACAAGAGCGGGATGTTACATTCAGGAAAACCTTAGGTTCAATGACTCCATCCATCAGATTAACCTCTTGTACAACAACGACTCCTGGGCACCAAATGATGAGAGCATGACAAAACCAGAACTCCCAAAGATCCTTGAGGTAGAATATAGTGCTTACCCTAGAAAATGGATCACAGGTTTCAGAAACATGGAGGATGCTTCTTTATTTTCTCAAAAAAATGAATCTCCTGAGGACATATAACCCACTCAGGACATGTTTGGAGCACATGAGGATGAAGAGATTGAATATTCCCTACCACAAATTTACGAGGATGACATTCTTGAAAAATAATATCCTTTTATTTACCAGGTAGGAAGCATTGGTCCAAAGTATGGAAAAATCACACCTTTTTATGTTACTCTCCAAGTGAATGACTCCCTCCTCCATAACCGTGTTTTTGATCCAGATGCTACAACTAATATTATGACCGAAAGAGTCATGCAACAATTGGGTCTAAGCATATCACAACCAAAAACACGAGAAGACTTTGCCAAAGGAATTATCAAGGATCTAAGTGTTTCTTTCCATGCTTGCCTCAATGCTCCTTTTACTATAGACGTGTTGGTGATAGATTCTCTGAGCAATTGGGGGATCATATTTTGTAAGGACCTTGTAGAAAACTTAATTGGAAGCTTCCAAAACCAAGGATCCAAAGCTATCATACCTCACCCTGAAGGAGGATATTTTAACTTACACAAAGAACCCATTACATGATGCCTAACTGAGGCCCTTGGTGAACCAGATGATCATCTCCTGTGTGTTAACAATAACATTAAGAATTGGTTCGTCCAAGAGGAAATTTCAGGAGGTGAAACTACCAAGACACTTGAAGGAATGTGGACATTAGAGTTTGATGGGTCCCATTCGAGTTCTAGCTCAGGGCTAGGTATTGTCTTGACAACCCCATCCAAGAAGACCTTCTATTATTCCTATAGACTTGAATATCACTGTACAAACAACATTGCTGAATACGAAGCTTTGATCCTAGGTATAAACTTGGAAATTGGTAAGGGTGTCACACACCTAAAAGTGATAGGGGACTTAGACCTAATAGTGTCACAAGTGTTACTAGAATTTGCTGCTAAGAATGAGAAACTAAAGAAGTACCGTGACTTTGCACAATCCATTGAAAAATATTTTGAGATGGTGACAATCAAAGCAGTTCCCTGAGAAGAAAACTACGTGGAAGATGTCTTGGTTGTTTCCGCTTCCACCTTACAACCTTGTGATGGCCCACTCCAAAACCTGTGCAAAATGGAAGTCTTGTTTAGGCCTTCTATCCCTGACAACTTGGAACATTGGCAAGTCTTTGAAGATGATGACCACATCATTAGATTCATGGAAGATAGCATAGAATTCATTGATTCAAAAGTAAACTTCTTGGTCGATTCTATGGACTTGGATGTGGTCAACCTCCAGAATAACACATTGTCAAACACATGTGTCCCTTTAGAACACCTATTTGATAGACACGATGTTTTCAAGAGAAAAAGGCCCAACAAACAAATATATGAAGCCCCAGAATTCAACATTGGCATATAGATGGATCCAAGGATGGTCAAAATAGGAAAGGGAACTACTGAGAAGGAAAGGATGGAAATTCTAGAACTCGTAAGAGAATTCAAGGATACTTTCACTTGGAATTATGATGAATTAAAGGCTTATAGGGGTGATGTCATCTAACATGCTATTCCTTTAACAGAAGGAGCCAAACCTTTCCGTGAAAAGTTAAGACATATCAACCCGAAGTTGGAAAATCAAATACAAAAGGAACTTCAAAAGATCGTTAATGCTGGCATCATAGCTCCCATCAGGTACTCATCATGGATGTTGAATTTTGTAGTTGTTCGAAAGAAAAGTGGTGATATACGTTTGTGTGTGGATTTTCGAAACCTTAACCAACTATCTTTGAAAGACAACTATCCCCTCCCAAATATGGAACATTTGTTACAAAGGGTCACAGGGGCAGGGATGATGTCCATGTTGGATGGATTTTCTGGGTACAACAAGGTCTTGCTTAAAAGGGAAGTTCAACTTAAAACGACGTTTACCACACCATGGGGAACATTTATGTATTTGAGAATTTCGTTTGGCCTTATGAATGTTGGTGCTACCTTTCAAAGAGCAATATATTTTTCCTTTAGGGATCTCATTCAATAAATCATAGATATTTACCAAGATGATTTCATAGTCATATCAAAGGAGAGGAAACAACACATATCACACCTTAGAATAATTTTTGAACGGTGTAGGAAATACGATATCTCCTTGAACCCTAAGAAATCTGTCTTTGAGATAGATAAAGGGAAACTTTTGGGTCACATAGCCTCGGAAGGCAGAATCTCTATAAACCTTGAAATGGTCCAGTATATTAAGGATATACTTCCCCCAGCCAACAAGAAGTCCTTACAATCCTTTTTCGGAAAAATAAATTTCATTCGAAGATTTGTCCCAAAATTTGTCGAAAGGATAAAACCTATGAGCACTTTACTAAAGAAGGATATTGTTTTTAGATGGCATAATAAAGCCATTAAATATTTTGAAGACATAAAATATGCTATCTTCCAAGCCCAAGTCTTGATCAATCTTGATTATTCTTGAGATTTCATAATATTCTCTTTTGCCTCCCAATACACCATTGCAGGTGTCTTGCTACAAAAGGATGCTGACGACTATGAACACCCTATAACCTTCATGAGAAAAGTCCTTAGGGATTCAGATTTAAATTATTCTATTACTAATAAACAAGCTTACGCCTTAGTGAAATCCCTTAAGCACTTTAGAAACTACATGGGTTATAACAAAATCAAAGATTATGTCCCTTACCCGACAGTGAAGGATGTCTTGTCACAACAAGATTGTATGGGTACTAGGGGCAAGTGGGTTTCCAAAATCCAAGAGTACGACATAGAGATAAAACCCACCAAGATTATAAAGGGACAGGGTCTGGACCAAATGCTGACTTAGAGCAACCAAGAGGCCATACAAATGGGAGAAAGTGAACAAATAAACGTGGTAGTCAATGAATTAGAACACGACGAATAGTATTCCGATATAATATACTATCGTATAAATTTAACATGCCTAGATCACCTAGTGGACTACAAAAGAAGGGCTTTGAGACTTAAGGCTTTGAAATATTTTTTAACCGAAGATGGCTTGAGTTGGAAGGATCCCAATGGAGTTCTCCTTAGATGTGTCAATCAAGAAGAAGATGAGAATCTATTGAAGGAGTTACACTCTAAACTTTGTGGTGGACATTCTGCATCCCATACTACTACCCAAAATATCCTAAGAGTCAGATACTATTGGCCAACACTATTTGTTTATAGTCACTGATATGTCCGATCTTGCCAGCCTTGCCAATACTTCACTGGTAAACCAAGACTCCCGACACAACCTCTAAAACCCATAGTGGTAGAAGTTCCTTTTCAAAGGTGGGGGTTGGATTTCATTGGGGAATTTAAAGACAATTCAAGTAATGGCTACAGGTGGATTTTAACAACCACACATTATTTTTTCAAGTGGGTAGAGTCTATACCCACAAAGAAGGCCACTAAGGAAGTAGTCATGAAATTGTTGGAAGAACGAATCATAAATAGGTTTGGTGTCCCATTCGAGATCACCATAGACAATGCTAAGGCATTAAGTTATCATGCACTAGCATAATTGTGTTTCAATTATGACATTCTTCTATCTCATTCCACAAACTATTATCCACAGGGCAACGAATTAGCAAAATCTAGCAACAAGAACCTTATGAATATCATCAAGAAGGTTGTAGGGGAAAACAAGAGGTCTTGGGATAGAAAAATTAAATATGCCTTATGGGAATATCGAATAACAATGAAGACCTGAACAAGAAGGACCCCTTTTGAGTTGGTGTATAGGTTAGAAGAAAAACTTCCTCTGAACCTCCAAATTCCCATCCTCCATTTTGCTCAGCAATATACTACCAATGGAGAAGTGATCCAAGGGAGAATTAACCAATTGATAGAGCTGGATGAATCTAGAAGAACCGCGCTGAGCCAAATGGCAATAAACCAAGAAAATATCAATAACACCTTCGATCACAAGGAAAAAGAGAGAGATTTCACCGAAGGAGATCTAGTGTTTTTATGCGATAAGAGAAGGGAGAAACCTGGTATGCACAAGAAGTTGGATGGACTATGGACAGGTCCTTACAAGATCATGAGACCCGAAGGAACAAACTCTTTTAATCTAGGGACCATGGAGGGAGAAGATATGAAGTTACCAGTAAACGCTTTACACATCAAGCGTTACTACCTTCCAACAACATGACAGGTAAGTGCATGTAAGTGGGTAGGCATTTTCATTCATTGTATATACCATTTTCATTTCATGCTAGAGTAGTTTGTATTTCCATTTGTATATATTGTAAATTCTAACCTTGTACAATATCTACTACAAACTGATATTCAGAAAAGAACAGAAAAGATACAATGGCAAATACAAACATTACACAGAGATTTTTTCACCTGGAAACCC
>SNQJ01S0046371.1:117171-129721 GCA_010110895.2 Picea sitchensis
ACTGACTTGGTAGACATCAATAACCCCTGGAGTCAATACTCTGCCAGGTGAACTTGTGGGAGACTAAGGGCCTCTAAGGAATAAGGCCCCTGCCTTATTGCGCGCCCCTTAGAATCATCGTGAGCGACTATCGCAGTCTGCCCTCACAACATTGTGGGTCCTCTCGAACTAGGTAAACGTTAACCTACAGCTCGAGCCACGGTGAGAGTGCTAGTAGGTTGTGGCAGGGCTGCTATCCACACCTCTCCCTCAACATCTCTGGTAGTCGTGTGTGACCCCTTTACTCCACATGTGAGTCTGGTCGGCAAGCTATCGTCAGCCTACATCATCAACAAATCATGTTAGAATATATACATATCATATCATCTAATCAGATGTACTAATATCACAATAAAACAATCAAACCCCAATGGTACACTCCCTGACTCGATCCGGAGTCCAAGGGGTTTCATCGATGCCTCTGCATCCTCGAGGTCCAAAATCCTGCACACTAAGAAAAAACCGAGTCAATAGTACCTGTCTATGTCAATGCAGTTAAACCATGCCATCGAACCATAATGCCTCATAATCAAAATTAAATTTTTTACTAGCATAAAAATCCGGATCACTTGAGAGCAAGTGTCCTCAAAGAATAAGTTTGCTCAGTGCGCTAGAGCAGGATGTTACAGCTGATGGGGTCAAGAAGAAATAACACTTCTTCTAAATGACCTATTTTTTAATGGATTAGAATAAGGAGACTAGGGATAATGAATCAATAGTCTTAGATATGATATAGATGGAAAATAGAGACCAAGACCCTACAAGAAGGGGTCCTAGAGGGATCACCTTCAAATATAAATAACAACTATAACATACCAATTTCAATTAATTACCTTGCTAGGNTAGGGATAATGAATCAATAGTCTTAGATATGATATAGATGGAAAATAGAGACCAAGACCCTACAAGAAGGGGTCCTAGAGGGATCACCTTCAAATATAAATAACAACTATAACATACCAATTTCAATTAATTACCTTGCTAGGGTTTCTAGAGGAGAGATAAATCAAGGAATCAATATACAACTACTAAATTAATAAATGAAGATGGGGGAGGAGCTACCTCACTTGAAATATCCTTCCAAGTGGTAAAGTTTACCCTTCAAATGGATCTATTTACCAGTTTTGTAGAATAATTGACATTCACATCCAATATTGAAGCACAAAACAAAAACCGAGGGAGAATATCTTGAACCAACACCAAATAGCCTCAAAATGAAGATATTCAACAAATTTTATTTTCAATAGCCAATCAACAACAAAGAAATGGTGTAAGGGAAGCTTCTTATATAGATAGGAGGTTCAACAACCCTCTCTTTACAATAATGTTTCCCCCCATTAGATATGTCCTAGGAGATCATAAAATAAGCTTATTCTCCAACTATTTATGTGGAAAAGGTAAAAAATACATAAAATATCAAATTAGTTGTGCCACACATACAATATTCTCCCAAGAGAGAGGACCTCCTATCCAAAAATAGAAAGAGCAGGGTCAAGGGAGGTTAATGTCCCTCGATAATGTTTGGTAACCACCTCAAAAGTCTCCTCCAAGGAAGATCGATCCACAGAATGAGCTAAAGGATATGAGGGAGAGAGGAAAAGCTTACACATGTGGTACATGGGAGGCTCCAAGAGGGGATGAATAATCCAAAATAGCTTGAAATAGTCACAAGTGAGGTCTCCAATGTAAAACTTCCTACCAAAATCATGCTAACCTCCTCCCACAAGTCTAGGAAGGTCAAACTAGTCTACACGATCCAAGTAGATGCTCAAACGGTCAAGTAATGCAATCTCCAAGGTGGATACCTCCTCTAGAAGAGTGACACATGCCTCCAAAATCAATGATGTGGCTAAGTGCACTATGGAATATTACATGGCATGACATGGATGGTCCATGTGCATGAAGAATAGCCCAAAAATGCCTAGGGTGTTGTAGAGATGGGGCCTACAATATCTCACTGCATAAAAATATGCAGAAACTCCTCATGAGGGGTTTTTACATGATGTCAAGTGCCAAACATGTCATAAGTCCCAAAAGTGCTATGTAAATAATGTAATGTCCCGAGCTTTTCTCTGAGCCATATCACATCAAAATTTTGACCCTTGATACCACTTTGTAACGTACCCAACCTCCTAACAGAGTCCCATTACAACATTGTAATGTCCCCACTACTACAAAGTTGCTAAATAAATATCTAATATCAATTCTTTCTTTTGTGGAGACAACTCAATGAGACCAACAACATGCGCAATCGACCTTGTGCTACGCGCAACAATCGTTTTCTAGTGCACACAAACTGGTCTCATGGCATGCACGACAACCATGTCTTAGCAATTCTACGCACACAACCATCCTTTTGTCGACTGTGTAAATTTTCTCTCAACATGCATGACATTTCTAGCTTCATGCTAGAACCCATTATAATTACTATTAATATTACTCAACATATAGTGAGTATAACAACATAATGAACTCATAAATACAACTGCACGCACAACCATTCTTATGTCATGCACGGGGTTTGTCCCATTAGTGCACACATACTGATTTCCTTGCGTGCACAATGATTCAGGCCTTGCCTCAGAATGCCATGACTGTTACTACATAATTATCTAACATGAAACACTTAATAAATACCATGCTCTACATATGCAACAGTTATGTAGAACTAACAATACATGCACAACCCAACATAAATATGTACCAATTCCATAAATAGAAATAAAATAATCATTCACGTGTTAAAAAATATATAAAAACACATAAAATGTCATGGCCCATGCCCTGCATATGCAACAAACATGCAGTTCTACAACATATGTAATCCACACACAAATATATACAATTGTAACACATAATATATTTAACATGTATATGCACATTACTCAGAGAATAATACACATAATAATACACTTATCTTTTGTTGTAATCCATCAATTGCACACATACCTCTGATGTTCCTCCCAACCATAGGCTCCACCGCTCATAAACTCTCAGGATTAGGTCACCCCCGAGATGGGGCTTAAACTCCACAAAGACAAAGGATTCATAAGCTAAGATAAGGTCTATCAACAATTAAAAATAATATGACAAAGGTGCTAACCCCAATGGACAACCTACAATCTCTCATTCCCCACATTCTTGTCCCACCCCAGGAAGTGTGCCCCTTCTCTGCTCAATAGTCCTTCAACTTCCCCACTTCCCTTCTAGGGCTTCAACAACAGGTCAGACAAGAAGTCTCATATCCCTGTAGCTGCAATTGGGAACCTTGGGAAAACAATCCCTAGTAGTTCTCTCACTTGGAGAGAATGCTTATGGGCCTAACAACCCGCTTCTTCAATAGCACAGGGGCTTGACAACCTACCTCTTCAATAACACATAGGCCTAACAACCCACCTCTTCCATAGTACCCAGGCCTTCCCAAGTATAGGGTTATGTGATGGAAACAAGTTACAACAAGATACAGGTGCCTAGCAGAGGAAAGTTGGTCTACTTGATGAAGAAATGAGTGAATACCCCCCAAAACACACTAAGGCCCAACAATATATTTGCATGATTAAAACTAGACACTTTTCACCTTAAGGACTAGCTTATCTCCACTTGGTGACTTGTTCCCATCCCTTAGGGACTTAGGATAAATATATATATCCCATGAATTATACTTTTTGGAAATATTGTTAAAATATCTCCTCTTCCTAACTCTTAGCCCCTTTTTCATTTTCTAGTGGAGTTTAAACCCTCTGTCTATTTTTTTCTAATTGGGCTACGTGCAGTGATATGTTTTGATTGATTATCTGAGTGTTATTACATTTTTACAAAGATAGGCTTGCTGGCCTTTTAGCCTCATGGTGCCCTTATTCAGGTTCATACAAAACTCAACACTTTGATGCACTAAACCACACAGGCACTCTGGCCTCAAAATATTTATATACAAAGGCTCGTTGGCCCCAAAATATCTTGGCTATAAATCTCATTCTGATGCGCACTTTAAGACAACCCTCATGCACTTTCTCAAGTGCACAGAAACTATGAAATGGGTGCGCACTCCACCTTTTGTGCACGCACACAAAAACAAAACCAAAAACTTAGTGCTCACAAATCACTAATGTATATGTACATTTACAACTCGGGTTCGAGCTAGGGTATTACATTCCCCTCCCCCTTATTTATGCATTGTCCTCAATGCATTATGCACAATCAAAACTTCAAATGTATTAAAAAATATATGGGTACTTTGCATGCATAACATCCTCATGTTACAAAGTTGCATGCTCAGGACCATAACAAGTCCACTAGACCTTTACCAGTTCTATTTCTCGATTCTAGAGAAGCTTGACTTTCCGGTCCAATATGCACACTGGATGAACTTGAAAGTCGCCTTCTTGCTCCACTTGAATCACATTCCAATCAATTACATGATTAACATCAGGCACACACTTTTTAAGTAAAGAAACATGAAACAAATTATGAATGCATATGGATGTAGGAAGTGCAAGCATGTATGTGACATGACCAATCCTCCCCAAGATTTCAAACGACCCACAATAATGTGCTACCAACTTTGAACAATTTCCCAACTTAAGTGAACTCTTCCTAACTTTCACTTTCAAAAACACATGGTCACCCACTTTAAATTCTCTATGAGTTTTGCATTTATTTGCATAACTTGTTTTCATGTCTTGGGTAGACTTTAAGTTGTATTTTATTTTCACCATTTTCTCTTCCATTTCCCTTAGCAAATCTGGCTCAACCACTGATCTGTCTGTTGGGTTGTCCCAAATCACTGGTGTGTTGCACTTTCTTCCATAAAGTTCCTCAAATGGGCTCATCTTTAGAGATGCTTGATACCCATTGATATACAAAAACTCAAGCAAATGCAAATAATCTTCCCATTTTAATGGTTTATCCATTGCATACATCCTTAGCATATCCTCGATCACTTGGTTGAATCTCTTTGTTTTCTCATCTGACTTTGGATGATAGGTTGTGATAAAGTTCATATTTGTCCCAAATCCTTTAAATAATCCCATCCAAAATTTTGATGTAAATTTGGGATCTCTGTCAGATACAATTGTCTTGGGTATGCCATGGAGATCGAAAATTTCTGTCATATAAATATCATCAGTGCTTGTTGCCTTGTGAGTGAGCTTTACTAGAATAAAGTGGGAAATTTTAGTAATCTTATCCATCACTACCATTATGGAATCATGCTACTTGGTTGTTCTAGGTAGCTTAGTGATGAAATCCATAGTTACAACTTCCCATTTCCACTAAGGAATGGCCAATGGTTGTAGCAAGCCAACTTGGTGTCTATGCTCATCCTTGACTTTTTGACATTCCAAACACGTGGAAATAAAATCATCCACTTCTTTCTTCATACCTGGTCAATATTTTTGTTTCTTGATAGTTGTAATTGTATTTTGGTAGCCTGGGTGTCCAACATAAGACACATTGTGCATTTATTTTAACATCAGACTCTTCAACTCTTGATAATTTATCACATAAACTCTACCCCTATACATGAGAATTTCATCCTCTTTTAACTCAAAATATTCAATTTTCTGCTGCAAAATACATTGTTGTAATTTTATCTTTATGTCCACATAGTGTTGATCTAATTTTGCAGCCTCTAAAATTCTGTCTTTCAAATCTAATTTGTACATGCTAATGGTTGTAGCATGGATCTCATGCACCCTTCTGTTGAGTGCATCAACCATGTTGTTCTATTTACCCCTGATATTCTTTATATCAAATTCATACTCATTGAGGAATTCTAACCACCTACTTTTCCTGGCATTTAGAGTTGGTTGTCCAAACAAATATTTTAAACCACTGTGGTCTATCCTTATCTCAAATCTCCTTCCCACGAGGTAGTGCCTCCACATTTTCAAGGCATGAACTATGGCTTCCAATTCCAAATCATGAGTAGCATAGTGCCTTTGATTCTCTTTTAATTTCCTTGATTCGTAGCACACCACATGCCCATTTTGACTAAGGACTCCATCGAACCCTTCCTTGCATGAATCATTGCACACAACAAAGTCTTCATTAGGATAAAAAATTCTCAAAATTGGCGCACTTGTCAACAAACTCTTCAAGTGTTGGAAACTCCTTTTACAATCAGAAGTCCACTCAAATCTCACACCTTTCTTTTGTAAGGATGTGATTGGTTGTGAAATATTTTAGAAGTCTTCAATAAACCTTCTGTAGTACCCTGCAAGCCCCATGAAATATCTCACCTCTGTGACATTCCTTGGTGTTGGCCATCCTTCAATGGATTTTATCTTCTCCAATTCCACATCTATCCCTTCATCTAAAATGATATGACCCGAGTAATGAATATACCTTTGGTAGAATGAGCATTTGCTCAACTTTGCTTACAATTGGTGTTCTCTCAATACTTGTAGAACCATCCTCAAGTGTTGCTCGTGTTCTTCTTCAGACTTTGAGTAAATAAGTATGTCATCCAAAAATACAATGATAAACTTATCTAAGTATTCTATGAAAATACCATTCATTAAACACATGAAGACAATTGGTGCATTTGACAATCCAAATGGCACTACTATAAACTCATAATGGTCATACCTCATCCTGAACGTTGTCTTGTTGATGTCTTCCTTTTTAATTTTGACCTAATGATAGTTCGATCTGAGGTCAATCTTAGATAATATTTTTGCATCTTTCAACTTGTCAAAGAGATCATCTATCCTTGGAAAATGATACTTGTTCTTTACTGTTACCTTATTCAGCTGCTTGAAATCAATGCAAAGTCTCAATGTTCCATCCTTTTTCTTCACAAATAATACTAGGGCACCCCAAGGTGACACACTTTGGCGTATATACCCCTTCTTCAAAAGATCTTCAAGTTGCATTTGCAATTTTTTCAGTTCTGGTGTACTCATCCTATAAGGAGTCTTGGATACCGGGGATGCTCGAGGCATTATTATAGAGAAATCAATATCTCTTTTGGGTGGAAACCCTGGTATTTCTCTAATTACATATTCAAACCCCCTTAGAACTGCATAGTGTTCAATACTTGACACTTTATTCTTAGGTGCTTCCTCCATACGTGTTGCAAATACTTGACATCCTTTCCTGAATATTTTCTTCAACTACAAGGCTGAAACTTCTCTAATAGTTATAAACCTTGGAATATCTTGAACTATTTTTAAGTTCCCTTCTTCATCCAAGCAGGTAAAATCCTTATTATAATAGTCTAGGAAAACATGATGCATGTCCAACCAATCCATACCAATTAGGAAATCATATGAGTTGTGTTGGATATATTACACACTCACCTAGAATTATTTTCCTAAGTTTGATAGTCCAATGTTGAGAACACTTGAATATTCTCTCTAGAGAATATTCCCCTACAAAATAGGGCGTTCCTTTTTAATTGAGAGTTAGTTAAAATCAGTTAGACTAGTGGAAGTCAGTCATGCATGTCAACCTTTGTTTTATCATGAGTAGTTGCATGCGTTTCTCTCACTTCCACACGTGTGACTCAGTTAACTGATGATTGCATGGACCAGTTACGTAGGAATAGGTGGCAGTTCACTCCAGTGTCTGTCAGTGAATGTTTAGATCTCTTTATATCACTACTATGGCGCGCTAATTACTCATGTAGCCTATATCTATTTTAAATTATTCACTCTTTGTGTGTGGAATACGATTAGTACATTTTCTCATTCTTTTCTCTCCAATTTTTCCCTCATATTCTCACTTTTGCAAGTTGCATTCGTTCTTCTGCTAGCTAGATCTCTTGTGTAGGCACTCACCACATTCTACAAGATATTAGATCCCACATGCTGCTAGGAAGAAGGCGCACCAACACTTTATTTGGAGGTACTGAAAATTGAAGAATGCAGAAAATATGGATTATTCATTGGCAATAATTATCATGCCTCATAACTATTTGGAGTGGAAGCCAAAAAAATTTCTTTAGCTCAGATGCAGAGGCTTGTACCAAATAGCCATGGGAATGGAAGTAAAGCCTGATTTCATCGATGAGAAAAATGACTTTCTCAATAGACAAGATATGGCCATAAGATGTATCTTCTGGTCTATTTCTCCTGAAATTCTCCACCAAGTATATGATGAATCACGAGACTCAACTCCAAACGAACTATGGACCAGATTGGAGGTTCTATTCAGGAATAAAGAAGATTGTAAATATTGCATGTAGAATATTGAAAATATAGATCCAAAAGAGAATCCATTAGAATATCAGGGCTCTTATTCTAAAGATTCTTCTACACAAGTATCTGCACAAATTCGTGTTCCATTAATTGCAGATGATGTCTACTCCATTTCATATTTGTTTTCTGAATTTCATATGGAATATATCATGCATGCATCTCAAGAGTCACATGAAGAAAATTTTGCATGCACCATGCATGCATCTCAGGATCAACATGCATGTATCTCAGGAGAAACATGCATGTGCCATGCATGCATATCAGGAGACAAAAAGGGGGCCACACACATCCGATTCAATTCTAATATTTTCTAAGTAGAATTTACAGAAAAAATGGACATTTGAATTCCTCTCGAAAAAATACCCAATTAAAAAAATCTTCTGAAACAGAGTCCTGGAAGTGAAGTTATGAGAATTTTAAAATCAATAAATTTTCAACATTTTTCCAAAAACAGCTACATGATTTTCAAAGTTTTATCCAAACTTCATTTGGATATTCTTCATTACAAAAATAGAAAGTGGATATACATTGACATTTCACTGGTGCATTTACTTCATCAGATCTATGAAGACATCTACATATTCAACAAAATATTCAACAAGCACAAACTTGCACAGTTGCGAGGTCTTCGTGGAGTGAAGGACACAGTTTCTTAGCAACTTCTTTTTGTTCCTTCTTACTTATTTTATGCGTTGTACCTTGAGGGGGGATTTTCCCATGAGGTTTTCTCTCTTTCCTCATTTTTTCCCCAGTGTTTCATTCTTATATGCATTGTACAATGGGAACCTAACATGGCCTTGGTTGTCAGAACCTATTCATCATGTACACCCTAGTAGTGTTCGAGGGGGGGGGGGTGTTGTAGATATTACACTCTCACCTAGAATTATTTTCCTAAGTTTGATAGTCCAATGTTGAGAATGCTTGAATATTATCTCTAGAGAATATTCCCCTACAAAATAGGGTGTTCCTCTTTAGTTAGGAGTTAGTTACACTCAATTATACTAGTGGAAGTCAGTGATGCATGAAAACCTCAGTTTTATCACCAAAAATTGCATGTGTTTCTCTCACTTCCACACGTGTGACTTAATTAATCGATGATTGCATGGATCTGTTAAGTAGGACTAGGTGGAAGTTCACTCCAGTGTCTGCCAGTGAGCATCTATTTCTCTATAGATCACTACTATGGCATATTAGTCACTCATGTAGCCTATATCTATTGTAAATTATTCGCTCTTTGTGTGTGGAATACGGTTAGTACATTTTCTCATTCTTTTCTCTCCAATTTTCCCCCCATCTTCTCACTTTTTCAAGTTGTGTTCATTCTTCTGCTAGCTAGATATCTTGTGCGTGTACTCACCACATTCTACAAGCCCAAAGGTATAATATTCAAATAGGATTTTGTGCTCAGTCCATTCATGTCCAGTGGACATGACTTAACCATCTCATTAATATTCCTTTTTGCCCCTGTAGCTAGTTGTACCAACCAAGGTTTCCCAAGCTTCCTTTTTGGCAATTGAAATATTTCCACCATATTAGGATCTAGATAAATATGACTAGGTCATGAATAAATTAAAATAACAATGGGTTGGTTGTTGATCTTACCTTCCAATTCAATAATATGTGATCGAAACTCAACTTGCTTGTTATCCAGGGTTGCGTAGATCCTAGGTACATTTCTTCCCATGTCCTCCACTGTATCAACTTGTTGTATATTGTGAACAATCCTCACTTTTTCACCTCTATGAGGAAAATATCTGTACATATGATCTCCCTCACAAACCAAACAATTCATTGGATGCTGCCTTGGTCTTTTCCCCATTTCCTCTGTCATTATGGGCTCCTTAGGAGTTGGATGTCCCTAAAAAATTATTTCCGAGGAATGGTGGCTTGGTCCCCTTCTTCCTCTGTTCCATATTTCCTTTCTTCTTGTCTTCCCAAGCCTTTTGGTAAGTGGTTCTTCCTTTATGCTGATCATAGAGACACTTGACTCTTTTTATAGCTTCCTCCAATGTCTTGGGATCATCATACTTTATCTTATCACCGAGAAATGATGGAAGCCCACTTAAGTACCTCTGAATCTTAACATGTTCATCCTTGATGAAATAAACATAATTCAGTAGCTCTAAAAATATCCTCTCATACTCATCTATGTTCATACTTTCAATCTTCAATTCAAAGAACTCCTTCATTTTTCTATCATAGTAACATTTGGTTAAGTATTTATTTTGAAAATACCTCCTGAACTCTCTCCAAGTAACCTTTCTCTCATCAATGTGTTGCACTTGCAAAAAATAGTCCCACCACATTGACACTTTTCCCTTGAGTTGGTAGATGGAAATCCTCCCTTCTACCTGTGAAGAGTAATTATGTAACTAAAAGTACTTCCTCATGTCTAGCCACGAGGTATCGACATCCTCATCCTTCTTGTGCCCACCGTCAAAAGTAGGAGGCTTAATCTTATTCATTTCTCCCTGAATCTCATCCACCCCATACCTCCTCTTATGCTTCCTAACAGAAGATGGGATTGAACTACTATGCTCTCTCCCAGATGAATGTCATGGAGAGTGATGGTGATGCATGTCAACACTTCTTGTTTTTATTCTCTCATCATGAGACCTATGTCTCCTTGATTTGCTTGACTCGGTCTCCTTATCCATATTTTTCTTAGTTCTGTCCAAGCTCTGTAGCAACTTGATGTTGAATTCATCTTTTTCCTCCTTGGATTTCATAAGCCTATCATTATCAACTTTATAACTTTGGACGTCCTTTTGCAAACTTTTTATGGTCTTGACCAAATTCATGCTTTCTTCCTTGCCTTCTACATGTCCTTTTGAACCTGTACCCTCATGACCTATTTATTGTAATACATCATTTTGGCCCCATCTTCATGGCTGTAGGTTATTTGTGCATCTTTGATGCTTCTGATCTATGTGTTGATCCCATTTTGATCAAATTGTTGTTAACTCTACAAAATGTGCAGGAAACAAGATTTGTTAGACTAAACAATTTATGAAAACCATAAATACTATGTACATTCTATTCCATAAGTGTATCGAAATCCTTTCTTCTGATTCCTGGTGAATTTAACAATCTAATTCAAAATTTTGGGTGAATATTTGGATTCCTTTGTCCAAGATTTTTCCTCCTATTTTCTCTCTTATTTCTTTCAAAGCTCGCATGTATATCAATTCTAGGTTATACACCCATATTCATCACACATGCATGCTGTACACATGCAATACCAAGCACACATACAATGCACCAGTATTTAGTGTGCACAACTTTAATATCAGGCACTAATATTGAGCACACTCAACTTTTGTGTTTCATGCATCATTATCTAGTGTGCACAACTTTTGTGCCGCGCACCAATATTCCACACAAATTACATTTTTTTTTGCATCACGCCAACATTCACCGTGCACCCTCTCACACCCAATACTCAATGCACATCTCCAATATTCAAATGTGCTGTTGGCACAAGGGCATACCCAGGGTTCAACGCTTCAACATCACACCAACAAAACCCTAACTACCGACCCTTTCAGCAACACCTGCGAAGCAGATGAAGTCTCACCCATGGTAGAGGCAAGGAGGTTGCAGGACTCAGGTGTCTACAACCTATATGGGACATAGATCTATGATCAAAATACTTAACATATCACTTAACCAACAATTTGCATTAAGTTATGATTCTTATTCACATCGCAGATTAACCCTTAAATATAGAGCAACGTTGTAATAAATAGATCAAACACTTCTAAGCACTTAGTATAAGCTCAGATCTAACATTCATTCACATCATAAATCACTAAGCATTCATAGATCTATCTATCATACACCAAGGAAAATGCACTAAGTAAATAGATACATAAACACCATAGGTCCTCAGCTCCAGGTCTTCTGCAAGGTGCTCATAGGTCTGCACACTTCGATTACATAGTTGCTTAACTTCTGAGGCCAACGCCTTGATTCTTCCTACTATGCTCCTGACAGTATCTTCCCTCTGATCCCACAATTCTTGTGGAGTGCTCGACACTTCTTGAAGTGCTAACTCTGGCACTCTTGCTTGAAGCTGTAGAATGTTGGGTATGTGTTATATTCTTTGCATGTGTGTGTGTGTGGGTGCGTCAGATACGACGTCTGGCAGTTTTTGCTATTTTTAGCGGATTTTGCTATTTTTAGCTGATTTGTAAATTAATCCCGGATTAAGGGATTAGGGTTTTGGTATCTACGGAATACCTAAAAACATTGTATATATTGTATGGTGACTGGTGAAATTCGATATAATGAAAAAGAAAGGTTTTCCC
>SNQJ01S0046371.1:129731-140612 GCA_010110895.2 Picea sitchensis
ACCTAAAAACATTGTATATATTGTATGGCGAATGGTGAAATTCGATATAATGAAAAAGAAATGTTTTCCCGGTTGAGGGTTTCCGGTAAAGATCTCTGTGTATTCTGTGTATGAGCCATTGATTAATTTCTGTATTGCTTAAGAATATATATGCATTGCTTTACTTCACAGGTTTAAAACTTACACAGAATGGCCTTAGCAAGCTGCCCCACTTGGCTCTCAGCTGTCTCTTATTCTATTTGTGCCAAGCCCGACATAGAGAAAAGTTCTCTAGTCACGGCTTCCTTGACCACAGTCTGCTCTATGAGTAGCTGGTCTTTCTCTTTCTATATTTTCTCTCTTTCCTCCTCAAACTTTGCTCTCATGTCATCTTTCTCTTGTTGTGCAACCCGAAGTTTCTCTAAGGCCTCCTCCTTTTCTTGCTTCCAGGCCTCTGTGGCTTTCTCCTTTTCTTCTTGGGCTCAATGAAGTCAAGTATTTGTTGCATCTTCTAATCTACGTAACTGGGTGGGCTCATCTCCCAATTCTACATTCTATGATGATGACGACGCAGTAGACACTATGTGGCTCTAGTAGAGGGCTTGCTGTATGTCCTTCAATTCTTTCTCGATTCTATCGTAGAGGTCTCTTACTTTGCTTCATGTCTATGCAGGATATCCTTTGAGGCTGCTTCTACAACTGTGATGATGAGCTGGATATCGTCCACTGTGAGCATGTTTTGTGACTGAGGCTTATTGGCTCGAGATTTCTTCCGTGCTGAGGGTTTCTACGGAGAAAAATTCCTTTTCTTTGATGTCTCGGCCTCTGTAAAGGGATCCTTTGGTGGTGTAGCTTCACCTTTTTCCTACTTGTCTTCTTCCCCTTCCTTGTCTTGGTTTACTTCATCGCCTCCTCCTCCTGCAGGTGAGTCAAGTGGATTTTCCTCCGATGTGCTATCCTTCTCCTCACTGTCTATGTCCTGCACTTCCTCCTTTTTATTCTTTTTATTTGCGCTGCTTGGTCCATCATACTCAGTCCGGTTGACCAAAGGACTTCCGATGATATCGGGGTTGAAGAGTTCTGCATCTTCGACTGATACAAGGAATTCGACTGGCCATTCCTTAGTTATCTCTTCCATGTCTTCATCAGTCAATTTGTAGTATGACTGCAGCTCCTCTTTACTTTCTTCCCTACACGCAGTGATGTAGATGAAGTGGCGGTCTGCGTAGAACTTCGATAGCAGCCTGTACGCATGTAAGGTGTTCGGGGTCATTCTGGGGAATGATTCAATGGCGCGCTTGAGCTGTAGGTAGTAAGCATGGAACACCGCATTTGATTTCCACTTCTTCACCATATCTCTTGTATACCACAAGGTGGTGAACCTCGCGGCCAATGGTTCTGATGGATTGACTTCCGAGAATGTTGCTCCCTCTGGCATATCCCAAGTAACAAATGTGATTAAAATCAGCAACCAACTGAAGTGAAACTCATAGCCTTGTTCCTACACTTCACGACAATCTTTCTCCAACTCGTTGATGAGGTATCTCGCCTAGTTCATCTGCATCCCTTTGACACACTTCCCTGCGAGGTCGAATATGAACCATGTGACTTGTGTCGGTCAGTTCTTTCTGACGAGATTTCTAGTGATTAGCTGACAAGCTAGGTGCACTGTTCCATCCTAGATGGAGGCTACCTTGTAGCCTCACTTTCCATTTTCTACATCACCGTAGGCTTCCTTTATTCACTGTGCCAAGGAGCGATCTCACGTATTTCCTGGGTAGAATTACTGAGGGTCTATTCCCTGCATGCTTAGTCCAGTAATGAGGTGGATCAATGCCAGATCCATAGTGATGCGACTATGCAACCAAAGATAACCTCCATGGTAGCACGAAAGGAGGAGTTTAACGCACGCGTTAACATCCTGATGTCTACTGAAGTGGGGTATCTTCATCACGTTTAATATCGTCGACCCCATGATCTCTTTAATCCATGATTGGGGAACTATATTGGGCTTCTTCCCAGTCGTCTTCTTCAGGTACCTATGTGGTGCGAGCATCGCATAGTTCTTTAGATCTCCCAGGTTAAAATCACTGATCTTGAGAGCTGGGATCAATCCCAATTGCGGTCCAACTACGCGTATCCCCTTTGGGAGGTACATAGTGATGAACGCGTACTAAAAATCATGTGGGAAGATGTCACCACTAACCACACCAGCCAAAGGCGAGATGTATTCGGACAAGATTGACAGGATCTGCTTCGAGTTTGCCAGATCGTTGTGGTGCTTGCTTCTTTTCTCAGTCACGGTATGGCTATAATGATGTCCAGTCGAGGGGGATGCTTGTAATTCGCCCGTCGACGATGCTTGTATACCTATAGACATGAATTTCTCATCCATCAGGTCGATCAAGATCTCTTCTATAGATTTCTCTACTGCACTAAGTGTAACATCCTTCTCTTGCACGCACTGAGCGAAATTATTCTTTGAGAAAACTTGCTTGCAAGTGATCCAGATTATTATACTATTGGCCATTTGATTATGATTATGAGGCATTATGGATATGTTATTTTGTGTGTTTACATAGAAAGGTGCTATTGACTAGGTTCTCCTGAGTGTGTAGGACTTTGGACCTCGAGGATGCAGAGGCAACGATGAAAACCCTTGGACTCTGGATCGAATCAGGGAGTGGACTATTGGGTTTTGATTATTGTTGATATGACATATGCACATTTGATTAGATGTTATGATGATTGATTTTATTTCTGACATGATTCCTTGATGATGCAAGCTGACTATAGCTTGCCAACCAGACTCGCATGTGGAGTTGAGGGGTCATGCATGACAACCAGGGATGTTGAGGGAGAGGTGTGGACAACAACCCTGCCACAGCCTACTAACACTCCTGCTGTGGCTCAAAATGTAGGTTAACGATTACCTAGTTCGAGAAGACCCACGATGTCGTGGGGGTAGACTGCAACAGTCACTCACGATGATTCTAGAGGGCGCGCAATAAGGGAGGGGCCTTATTCCTTAGAGGCCCTTAGTCTCCCACAAGTTCACCTAGCGGAGTATTGAATCCAGGGGTTTTTTATGTCTACCAAGTCAATCAAGAGGTGAGTGGAACCCTTGGAGCACGTAGTGCGTCCTAAAGTCACATCATGCAAGATAAACGAAAAGAGGTGGGTGGCACCCTTGGAGCACGTAGTGCGTCCTGAAGGGAACATTGCACAGGAAAAATGGAAAGAGGCGAGTGGCACCCTTGGAGCATATAGTGCATCCAAAAGGGAACGTTGTGTTGTTAAATAATAAGTGAATAAACCCATATGGCGTTAGAACAATGATGTGATAAGAAAGATTTAAAAACAATCTCCCTATTAAAAATGTCACCCAGCCTAGGAAAATAAAATCTAGGTCTACGTGATACCTATGGTAAAAAAAAATTATAATAATAATAATCATCAATAAACATGTGCCGAGAGGGGGGTGAGAAATTCAATTAATTTATTAAATCAAATTACTTTGGGGGATTAAATTTAAAAAGGGGAAATGATTGTTTTGCTACTTATGCTAATTAAAATTTATTAATTAAAAAGAAAAAGGGGAAAAAAGTAATTTTCTACACTTGCTAATTTGATTTTTAAATAAAAAGGGAAAAAGAGGGAAACTTAAAATAATTAGGAAACTAAGGGAAAAAGGGGGAAACATGAAAAAAGGGAAACATAAGGAAAAAGAAGAATGACTAACTTAGTAAGGAATCTTGCCTTTAAGAACTTTCTAAATTGAACTCAACTAGGAATTTAGTAAGGGCGTAAGTCATTAAAATGTGTAAGGGAATATGGAGACATCGATGAGCGATTCTAGGAATGCTTTTAGGTGGGTGAGGGAAATAGGAGTAATTAAATAATTAATGAATTTAAATTATGGTGCAACTAAGGGGATGGGTGACATGTGTACGAGGGAGGATTTTTCTGAATTAAATTATTGAACAATAAATTAAATGGGAATTTGGGATTTTTCTGCATTTTTAATGTATAATTGCAACATAATGACCATACTTTGTATATATAGATTCTGCCAGTGATAATACCTTTAACTCAACAATTTTTAATTGTTTTTAGCGATCCTGTAGGTATTGACAACAAATTGATTATCATATCAATCTCTGCATTTAAGACCTTTAACAATAACCACAACATTTTGATAGACAACCTTAGCATATTTAAAGCGCAGTGTGCTATAAATCACTTGACTGCATTTTTGGAAGGCGTGTTAGCATGGACAGGACAACAAATTTATTGGTTTAATAATTGACTGCGAAAACAATTTTATAGACAACATTAATATATTTATTAATTAGACAACCTATTTCTTATTTACACAATAGTTTTTATAAACATCCATGTCATTTATTGTTAGACAACCTTAGCGTATTTAATAAACAACCATCTCATGTGTTGATAGACAACGTGGATATCCCTTGTTTAAACTGCCTTTTCATCCCTTAAGTAATTCGACAACATACATATTTAATTCCTTTCAATTTATTTTTATGTTTTCTAACCCTTCTTAAAGGCAGTGATATAATTGATTGATAATCACTGCGATTCCAAAATATATTGATATATTTTTTACACGAATACTCTCTGGTTTCAGTTTTAAAATATTTTTAAAAGTTAGTGAGTCCAGGTTATGCATCAAGGTCAAGTTGTGTACAAGAGTTTGTTTAGTAATAAAAACAAATTTGCATATGAAACTTATTTTAACTTGAAAGGTCTTATGTTATATCTAGTTAGTTATTCGATTCACCTCAAGGAGTTAGGTTGACAATTTGTATAATGATATTTAGTTAGTGTAAAAATACAAGGATGGGTTCGGGGATTGGAGTCCAACAATAATTAAGTAAATTGGAAGGTTTTGGTTTAACTAACTATTCTTTTGATATTTAAAATTAAGGGATAATAATATTAGATAAATTGATCAGGGTTGAGATAGTTATTTTAACCAATATATAATAATTAATAAGTATTAAACCTATACATCAATGAATTCTTTTACTTGTAAAGACTTGTTTCAGGTACATTAAGGTTTCTTGTGTAATAAATGATGTAGTTTCCTCATGATTAGATCAATGCTGATGCAGTGGCGTAACCTTGTGCCTTAAGGCGAATTGTAAATGGTGGTTAGTCATAGTGGTTTCACCACATGTTGCCTTATAGGAAACAAGAAATCCTTCAATTAGTTGCGCTCTTCAATTGAGTGAGATCCCCTTTCGTCTTGTTGTCTCATTGCTTGGGTGCACAATTTTAATCATCGTGTATTTGATAGATGATCTAGCCTCCTAGTGCGAGGGGTTTAGCTTGGGTTAAAGGTATAGATTTGTTATGTTGCACCAGGATTACCGTCATGCTTATCACCTTGTGACGGAACGATTCCTGAGGAGGAGATCATTACATGCCCTGAGGGATAGAGGCACGATAACGTGGCCAAAGTCTGTGCTTCCCATTGTGGGCGTGGTTCATTGTAGTTGTAGTTGGTGTTTGGGTTGTAATGTCTTCATGCATATGGGTTTTTTGTGCCATAGAGGTTCTAGTACCGGTCATCAAGGCCATTGTGTTGGGATTGTGGATGATTTTCCTTAGCTTGTAGGAGTTTTCATGTTGTGTCGAACGGGTAGTCGTTTCCCTCTTTTGATTTATGCATGCTTCACCCAGTTTCTCATTGTGCTAGTGCATTGAGTCACTGTTATTTGTTTCCTGATTTGTGTGTGTGTGTGTTCATTTTCAGGTTGTGTGGTTCAACTGTTGTTGTCGTTGCCTTCCTGCCTAAAAGCAAATTTTTTTTTGCACTTTTCCCTTCTCTTGGAGTCATAAAATTTTTGGTCGTTACATATGGTATCAGAGCGAGGTTTAACCCTGCGACTGTGGATCACCATGCTTTCCACAACAATAAACCCTTGATTTTTAACCTAGTGCTAACTAAAAACTTTAGCATGTCCATGTGGTGATCTCGATTAGAGGATGCCACAGAGGTTCACAACATGATGCTGTGGAAGGAGGTGTGATGCCTCCATAAGTGCCCACACCCTCATAGTCTAACCCCAAGGGAAGGAACTAGTCCTTGGGCTGGATCCGATTGTTGTAAGGGATGATGAAGGTCTGACAAGGTCCTTCCAGAGATTGTCAGAGGCCTTGATTCACCATCTGCACTGAGATGAGGCCATGGCGCCTGTACCCCTGAGGGTCCGTAGCGTGCCCCGCTAGTACCATTAACATTCATCGATAACTTGAGAGGGATCATTTATCAAGTCTATGAGTGCCCCAGATGGTGCAGCCATTAAGGCATGGTTGAAAAATTTGGCAATGCACTTTGCACTGCGCGACTATACCTCCAACTTGAAGGTCTGCATGGCAGTCTTTCAACTGAAGGGGAGAGCTCTTCTATGATGGAAGATGCTCCTACTGCATTGAACATGGTCTTCTAATATGTGTCATGGGAACTGTTCGAGGAACAGTTCCAGGAGAGGTATATTTTGAGGAATTCATTGAGCGCTAGATCAATGAGTTCAGGGCCTTGCGACAGGGCGATCTTACGGTGCTCGAGTGCGAGGTCTATTTTTGGAGTTGCTTCGGTATGCTCCGCACCAAATTATAAAGAAACTTGAGGTAAACTAGTTTGTGTTCAGCCTTAATGTTAGGATTCAGCTTCTACTTTGGGTGCCAGGAATACTGGACTGAAGACAGTGTGCTGGAATGTGGGGAGCCACATTACCAGCGCGACTGCCCAGTAGAGAGGACTAGAGCAGTGGGATCAACCAGACCCACTACCATGGGATATTTCGGCAGGGCCCATCAGATTCATGTAGTGGTGAATCACCACCAGGAAGAGCACTAGTTGACTGTGCTCGAGACGTCAGGTACCGTCGCTGACCAGACCCTTAGTATTTTGAAAGATCCCGGTGCTACTGAGAGTTTCATTTCTGGTGCAACGCTAAAACGGATTAAGGTAAAGGAAGTCAAACAGGATGAGTTTAGCTTTGTCGAGATGGATTTAGGAGCCAAACAGAAGGTTGGAGGAAGGGTTACGGGTTGTACCCTTAACCTGGGAGAGTTTGTCACCAGGGCCAACCTGTACGTCACGATTTTAAGATCTTATGACGTCGTGATCGGTATGGACTGGTTGGAATCGCATGAGGCGATACTCAACTATAAGATGAAATGGTTGATCTTGGTTGATGATGAGGGTTAGATACAAATGATTGTAGGCTAGAACCAGGGAGTTTCCTTGAGGTTCATCTCTTCCTTGTAGCTATGGAAGAGCATGCGCAAGGGATGTAATCTTTATGCAATCCTTGCATTAAACAAGAAGGGAGTAGCAGAAGGCCTAGAACACCTTCATGTTGTGATAGAGTTTTCAGACGTCTTCCTAGAGGAGTTACCTGGGATGCCTCCAGAGAGGGAATTGGAGTTTACCATAGACCTAAAACCAAGGACTGAACCAATAGCAAGAATGCCTTATTGTATGTCGACCCCGGAGTTACAGGAGTTGAGAATCAGTATCTGTTGCCAAGGATTGATGATCTATTTGATCAAATGAAGGGCACAATGGTGTTTTCAAAGATTGACTTGAGATCAGGGTATCACCAGCTATGGATCAAGGAGGATGACGTCCCTAAGACCACCTTTAAGATGAGGTTCAAATTTTCCAAGTTTACTGTTTTACCATTTGGACTGATAAACGCCCCAGGGGTATTTATGAGTTTGATGAATAGGGTGTTCCGTGAGTACTTGGAAAAGTTCATCTAAGTATTCACTGACGATATTTTGATTTACTCTCGGACAATGTAGGAGTATGACGAGCACTTGCACTTGGTACTACAGTGTTTGCAAGATAACAAATTGTATGGGAAATTGTCTAAATGCTCGTTTTATCAATCAAGGATTCACTACTTAGGGCATGTCATATTTGGCGAAGGTATCACCGTGGATCCAACAACGGTCGAGGCTATTATGGAATGGGCTGCACCGACGAGTGTCACGAAAGTGCGTAGCTTCATGGGTTTAGCAGGATACTATCGACGGTTCGTCGAGGGATTTTTGAAGATAGCAAATCCGATCATGGAATTGCAGAAGAAGAACAAGAAGTTTGTTGGGACCAAGAAATGCGCGAAGGCATTTTGGAGGCTCAAGGAGCTGTTGACAACAACACCGATACTAAAATTCCCTGACATGGATGCGTACTTCTTGGTATGCACTGATGCATCCAAGGAAGGCTTAGGCAAAGTCTTGATGCAAGATGGTCGAGTGATCGTTTACATTTCGAGGAAGTTGATAAGGCATGAGGAGAACTATGCAACGCACGACTGAATTTGTTAGCCATTATTTATGCCTTGAGAGTTTGGATACACTACCTTATTGGATGAAAATTTGAACTAAAAAAGGACCATTGTGGACTACAACACATCTTTATGCAAAGCGACCTGAATGCGTGACAACGACGTTGGTCGGAATTTCTTAGCGAGTATGATTTTGAGATTACTTACATAAAGGGAATAGTGAACCGAGTGGCGGAAGCATTGAGTCAGAGACCTCACATATTTTTGGTGATGCCTCTTCAGACGAATCTACGTGAAAAGA
Organism: Picea sitchensis; assembly: GCA_010110895.2. Lineage (NCBI taxonomy): Eukaryota > Viridiplantae > Streptophyta > Pinopsida > Pinales > Pinaceae > Picea > Picea sitchensis. The sequence goes on from SNQJ01S0046371.1 coordinate 138,342, forward strand.
TTCTAACTTTACAGCGCGATGATGACTGGTACAAAGAGGTCAAGGATTTTTTGGATAAAACACAATGATGGTACCAAGATTTGAAGGATTTACATTTGACGACGATGGATTATTGAGATTTAAAAATTGAATTTACATACCACTGAACGACGTGTTGAGGAGTTTGATCCTAAACGAGGCTCACCGAGCAGTGTACATGGCTCACCCGGGGGTCACGAAGATGAGGGAAGACCTTATACCCTTATTCTTTTGGAAGGGAATGAAGGATGACATAGTCAACTATGTGGCCAGATGTCTAGAATGTTAGCAGGTAAAGTTTGAACACAGACATTCAGCAGGATTACTACAACCACACTCTATTCCATAATCGAAATGGGAGTTTATTTCGATGGATTTCATTATTAGATTGCCATGGACGACAAGGAGACACGAATCAATTTTTGTGGTAGTCGACACTCTGACGAAGAGTGCTCATTTTATTCTGGTGCGTATGATGTATTAGGCACCTGACATAGCTAGATTTTTCATCAGTGAGATTGTGAGGCTGCATGGCGTGCCTAAGAGGATTATATCCAATCGAGGATCGGTGTTTACCAGATGATTTTTGACTAGTTTTCAAGAGGCCTTGGGAACCCAAATTAACTTTAGTACTTCGTATCCCCGAAGACTGATGGGAAGACCGAATGAACAACCCAAATCTTGGAGCACATGTTGTGTATGTACGTGATGGACCAACATAAGTGTTAGGAAGAGTTATTTCCACTGGTATAGTTGGCATATAACAACAGTTATGAAAGTACCATTAAGATGGCACCTTTCACGTTTCTTTATGGGCGACCGTGTCAGATGCCTTGGGTTGGGATCAACTTGAAGATAGGGTCCTGGTGGGACCGAAAGCGATATAAGAAATGGAATATCAATTGAAAACTATGAGACAAAGGATCAAGGAAGCGCGGGATCGACAGAAGAGTTATGTCGATGCACATCTTATCGACTATAGTTACGATGTGTTGATCGAGTCTTCTCGAGGGAGAAACCGCATAAGAGTTCGATCAAGTTTTGGAAGGGTCCTAAACTAACTCTTAGGGTCATGGGATCCTGTGAGATTGTGGAAAAGAGAAGTTCTATGGCCTATTTGACTAGCCTTGCCTGATTCTTTGAGGCGTATGCATAATGTTTTTCATGTATCTGTTTGAGACATTATATTAGTGATACTACACATGTTAATTGACATGAGTTCCTTGCATGTATCTGATGAGGGTATGCTCACAAAAGATCCGATCCACATCCTGGACCATCGCATTCAACAACTATGGTGTCGAACCATATATTAGGTCAAGTTCGAGTGGGACAACTATAGTCCGCACTCGACGACATGGGAGGATGCATATGATATGCACCAAAAATTTCCATTTTTGTTTGATAGATAGACTTATGATACTGTGAAACTTATATACTATGAAACTTTGGGACAAATTTTAGACCAAGAGGGGGTGTATGTAACATCCCACTCTTGCATGCACTGACAAAACGTATTCTTTGAGGACACTTACTTGCAAGTGATCCGGATTATTATACTATTGGCCATTTGATTATGATTATGAGGCATCATGGATATGTTATTTTGTGTGTTTACATAGAGATGTGCTATTGACTGGGTTATCCTGAGTGTGCAGGACTTGGACCTTGAGGATGCAGAGGCATCGATGAAACCCCTTGGACTCTGGATTGAGTCACGGAGTGGACTATTGGGTTTTGATTATTGTTGATATGACATATGCACATATGATTAGATGTTATGATGATTGATTTTATTCCTGACATGATTCGTTGATGATGCAGGCTAACAATATCTTGCCGACCAGACTCACATGTGGAGTAGAGGGGTCACACACGACAACCAGAGACGTTGAGGGAGATGTGTGGACAACAACCTTGCCACAACCTACTAGAACTCCTGCCGTGGCTCGAACTATAGGTTAACGATTACCTATTTCTAGAAGACCCACAATGCAGTGAGGGAAGACTGCGACAGTTTATCACGATGATTTTAGGGGGCGCGCAATAAGGCAGGGGAATTATTCATTAGAGGCCCCTAGTCTCCCACAAGATCACCTGGTGGAGTATTGACTCCAGGGGTTTTGATGTCTACCAAATCAGTCAAGAGGTGAGTGGCACCCTTGGAGCACATAGTGCGTCTTGAATGTTAGAAAAACAGGACCGCGGAGCAATAAAATAAAACAAATGCAGAAACAAAAACATAGAAGACAC
>SNQJ01S0046372.1:10000-21865 GCA_010110895.2 Picea sitchensis
AAAAAAAAAAGAGAGTGCAAGCTCAAGAGGGAGCACAGCAGTCGTCAGATCGACGGCAGAAGGAGATATGGATCGTTGGTTTTCACGTCCAGGGACCAACAGGAGGAGCACAAGCACAGAAAGAAATGATCTGCACCGTCTGATCTAGAGCGAAGAACCTGTCAGCCGTTGGAACAGGTGAAGATGCTCGGAGTTTAGTCTCTGGAGTGTGTGCACAAGAAGAACGGAACTGGACCGTTGGATCTTGATCTAGAGACCCGACAGCCATCGGATATGTCGAGAGTTGCATGGGGGTTAAAGCCTTTGTGAACAGCAGAGGAAAAGTCCTGACGAGAGGTTTGGCCATCAGGATATCGACATTCGTGAAATCGGGAGTCACGATGACATGAGATCGGGAATTTTCATGGTGAAAATCCTGGAATCGATCGGAGTCGTCCATCAGTTGAGACACGTGGCAGAGATCGAGCAACCTGTCGGTATATCGACTACCGGGGTTTTGAGTTGACAGAGGATTTCTGTCATCAGGGCATCAAAAATCCCAAAATAGTGAGGTTGGATCAGGGTCTTCCATCTGTTGGGAACACATGGCGGAGATCCAGACCATCGGGGGAAGTTTCGAAAGGAGAGAGTCCATCAGCACATCGGGATTCGACAGATCACGAATCCTGAGGACAAGACTTCTGGAACAACAGAAGTCGCGAAATCGTGAGAGGCGATCAGGACCGTCCATATTGAGGGGACACATGGTGAGATATAAGATCTCAGGAAAGTCCCGAAAAGGGAAGACTCCATCGGAGTTTCGGGACTCGAAAAATCAAGAGTTCTGTGGACAAGAGATTGGGAATTTCCATAGGAAAATTTCCCGGAACTGATCTGAGCCGTCCGTCACTTGGGACACGTGGGCGAGATCGGGAGCCCATCGGCATATCAGAGATTTGGAAAGCAAGAGTCCGAGGCCCTTTTGAGTTGCGAAACAACGAAAGGATTTTAGCCGTGGATCTGAAGAAGGACGCGTGTCGCATGATTATCCCAACCGGGAAATTGGCCATCGAGACTCACATAAGGGAACAGTTTGACTTGGCATTGGGCGAAGTCTGAGGTTTAATATGGACCATTCATTCATCTGGGACGCGTGTCAAGAATCTGCAGAAAGTTGGGGATCGACATTTCGCGGATCCTGAAGACAGGAATCCCTTGCATTTCGGAATTGCGAAGTCCGAAAACCCGAAAGGAGACAAGGATGCGATCTTTTGAATTAGTGGTCACATGGGCCAGGAATTTAGCCAGGAGGGCTAATGCATAAAGGGCCATATCGACGAATTGGCTCATCGGAGATCGAGAGTTCAAGAGGACAGTAAATCTTGTCATCGGGGATCACAAAACCCTGAAACCTGAAGTCTGAATCGTGGAAAAGTCATAGGTACGTGCAAAGGCCATAACAGAGAAAGAAGGACCTGGGGATCGGGTTTTCAGCTGAGATTCCAGAAGGGAGTCCAATGAGCCGCTTTGGCTCACGAATATGAACTGAGCGAGCGATCCGGAGAGTGGGCGAGGTGAGGTTGTAGCCTCGCGCCTGCATCAAGTGGTTGTTGGATCTCACTCACGTAGATTTCAGAAAACTAGAGACTGGAAGAAAAGAAAAGGAAACTGTTTTTCGAAACCCCGAAACGCGAATTGTCGATTCACGAGGAATTGACCGGAACCGTCGAACCCGGAAAGTTATGGACCTTTGATCTGAGGCAACAGGGGTTCGGGAGATCGGACCTCGGGAGAAAGGAGGAGAGATAATCCTCGAATTTCACTAGAGGTCACACCAGTGGAAGTTAAAGGAAGAGCTAGGACGTTCTAGACTCTTGTTTCAGATTTCGGGGATAGAGAGAGTCGAGGGTGACTCATATCGAAACACCCGATACGTGAAATCCTAAAACGCTTTTTGGATAGGCGCGTGGTCATAGCCAGTGGCCATGTAGGAGAAACTTGTAGGAATCCTGGAAGAATTGAATGCTTATGGGATCCGCAAGAAAAATGGTCATAGGGAGAAAGAAGTTGTTGCAATTTGTGGCAGTAAGTATGTTATGGCTTGATTGGCCAGCCCAAGGAAAGAATGCTCGCATGTCGCAGGTGTTGTTGGTAATTTTGCTACCTCATGAAGGAAGCAACGGAGAGCTGGAGAGTTGGTTATAAGTCTAATAAAAGAAGCATGAAATATTCTACTACTATCAGATATTCAGGTAGTATAATTTTTAATGGCAGTCATGCAGGTATGAGTTTTATCACTCTTTTTCCATAATTGTTGAAAGGAAATTATGGTAAGAATTTCCTCAGCCAGAGCTATGTTATTAAATCACATGATTATATCATTTGAATGCATACCACCGGATGTGGTAAAGGCTATAGGCCTGTGTTAATTCAAATCTTTTTAGCTTCTGAATGCACACATCGACATAGTAGAATGTGATGTTAATTTGGTTATGGGGTAATAACCAAAGAATTAAAAGATAAGAACTTGTTACAAGAATGAATGCAAGAAAGCTAGTAATGTATGAGACCAGGACATGGTTGGATATGGCAGGGTACATATATGGAAAGATTATGAGCCACACTAGGTACCAAAAGCCTCCTACTTTAAAATGAATTTGGGCTGCAACCGCAGAATTATATTCTTGGTGTAGTGTTCGGGTCGAAAAGGAAGGCATCCAATTAATTGGAAAGATAATAGGAAGTGTATGGAGAATGTGGCAACACGTTGGCCATAATTCCAACCCATGGATGGTGAGATACATGACTGAGATAGAGAGCATTATGTAATTCAATGCAAGGTGCACTGNGGAGGAGCTTGTAAATTTCTCAACACATATATAATTTCAACATACCATGGAGATTCAAGAAATTTTTGGGATACGTTTGGCATTGTTTCTTCTTTTGAATTTTTTGACAGATCTGCAACAAACTTTATCTACAAAACATCATAATTTGACTGTGTCATTAGTTTGGAAAGCCCCTGGCCTTTGATCAAGTTTGTAGGTTTTTATCTCTATATCGTATTCTAGCAAAAAAACTATCCATTTGCCTCTTCTTCCTTCAATATTAGACTGGGTCAAGATACCATTCACAACATTATTGGGCACATAAGCAACAACATGAGAATGAAAAATGTAAACTCTGAATTCTTTTATGGATTTGACTAGTATTTTTTCTTCTCCATGATGTCATACTTCAATGGAGAATCTCTCAAATTTCTATTGTAATAGGCTATGGGCCTTTCAAAATTTTGTTCATTCTTCTGGAACAAAACTCCATCTATTGTAATAAGCTATGGGCCTTTCAAAATTTTGTTCATTCTTCTGGAACAAAACTCCATCAATGGTGTGTTCCGATGCAAAAGAGAATAATATGAAATCCTTTACATAATTTGGACTGGCTAATATTGGTGCTTTGGTCAATGCCACCTTTATATCCTCAAAGGATATCCTCTCTTATGGAGTCCACTTTATCTCACTACCTCTCCTAAGCATGATGGTAATGAACTTTATGATTTCTACCATATTAGGGATAAACCTCCTCAAAACTTTTACCCTTCCAAGAAATGATTGTACCTCTTTTTTTCTCCTGGGAGTATCAATTTTCAAAATGGCAGAAACCCTACTAGGATCTATCTTTATTCCTTCTTTTGAGATGATATGACAAAGTAGTTCACCCTCTTGCATTCCAAAGTTAGATTTCTTGGGATTTAATGAAATGCCAAACCTCCTACATTTACGAAAAACCCTTTTCAAATGTTTTAAATGCTCATCATCAGAATATGAAAAAACAATAATATTATCTAAATAAATGACAATACACTTATCTTTTTCATCAACAAAATCTATATCCATAACTCTTTGGAATGTTGCCCCTGCATTCATAAGCCCAAAAATCATTTTGGCATACATTAATGTACCCTAGGGTGTAGTGAAGGCTTTCTTGTCTTGATCATTAGGATGCACCATGATTTGGTTGTATCCAGAAAAACCATCAAGCATTGACATTTTCTATGATCCAACCACTTTCTGCAAAATATAGTCCATTTTGGGAAGAGGATAGTTATCTTTGATGGAAACCCTGTTCAGATTTTGAAAATCTACACACAATCTTATTTCACCACTTTTCTTTCTAATAAGAACTAAGTTAGCCAACCATTTTGAGAATCTCAAAGATATTATAATCTTAGCATCCAACAACTTTCTTATCTCTTTCTCAATTAATGGAAGCAGTAAAGGATTATTCCTTCTCAATTTCTATTTAAATGGTTTTTTTATCATCTTTTATTGAAATAACATGTTGAATAACTTTTGTGTCAGAAACCTTCAAATATTCATATATCCAAGAAAAAACATCTGGAAAATCCTTCATTAAGATGATATATCTCTCCTTGATTTTTGGACTGAGTGTCTTGGACAATTTGATGATTTTAGGACTTTCTTGAGTCCCAATGTTACAATCCTCTATTTCTTCATCAATTGGAGTGACTTTGGGGTTCCTTGCCACATCATTATTGTCAAAACGGATTTCCAGTGGAACCAATCCCTTGGGGATGATATTATTTTTGAGTTGAGCAATGTCTCTACCAACAATACAATTTTGGAAACAATAATCATTTGAAAACATGTCTGCATATTTTTCCTTATCACAACAATTTTCATCATCAATGTTTTTGTTGACAAACTTATAAACCATTTGGAGAAATCTTACCACCTTTTTGTCATCCTCAAAATTTTTCCAATGCTTGATGTTATTAAGTATCGATGGTCTGTGCTTAGCTTCAATCTCATATTTTTTGTTAGGAAAGATAGGAATATTGAAAACATAAGCTGAAGTGGCTAATGCATCAATAATCAAATTCTGTCCTCTTGGAATCGTTGAGAGGTTATGTTATGTAAAACTTTCAAGTACATCAAGAACTATATTTCTATATGACCTCATCCTAGAATGTTTAGATTGATAGATTCCCTTAACCTAATTTGTGACAAGATAAAAATATCCATGTACATCTATTCTCTTTTACCCCAAATCTTTCAATGTGTTCAAACCCAAAATCAATGCCTCATACCCAGCCATATTATTTTTACAATGAAAAGAAAATTTGTAAGAGAAAATATTTGAACCTATTTTAGGAGGAATTATCGAAACACATTCTCCATCTCCCTCCTTACTAGAAGCTCCATCAAAGTTCATATTCCACATTTCTTCATCCTCATTGTTTTGTTGATCTAAAATTTTCCCATCTTGATGATCTGCCTCATCCTTCACATGGAGTTCAACAACTTTTGGATCTTCTTCTTCAAAGAACAGGTCATTGTAAAAAATTGAAGAACCAACCTCAGTCTCAATAAAATAAATAGGATGATTATTTGGTTTCTTGTTGCTACTCACCATGTACTTCAACAATACTTCCTTGTATAGTTTCCTTTCTTTGCCAAAAAAATGGTATAGTTGCATAGGACATGTCCATTTGTAGAGTAGCCTTCAACTTTGCAGCCCATGACCCTCACAACAAAATGCCAATCTTTGGAGGGATGTCAGCAAGCACCAGATCCATAACCAAATTATTTGATGGGATTTGAGATTGAGAAACAACCAGATCTTTGATTAAGCCTAAACACCTCACCTTCCTTGAATAAAAGAAGAACAAATATTTGTAAGGTCTAATGATGTCCAAACCTAGTTCATCCATAATTACCTTTGGCATCAAATTATGAGATGCTCCTAAATATAGCATTTCATTTTGTAAGGTCATATCATGAAATTTAAAGTTGACATAGAATGGAGGCACATCACCATCATCACCACTTTCTTCCTCCCGATGACCAAATAAGATTGCAGGGTGATCATCTTGCACATTCATATTATCATATGCTTCTTCCATTTGCAACATTTTCATGATTTGGCTTATATATTCAACATTCCTTATTAACTTATTGAAAGGTACATGATTTTTTATTTTTTTCTTCTCAATTCCAAAATTTAAAGGAGATTGATTTTTCTCTACCTCTTGGATGAGTGCATCTCTTTTTGTCTCTGGGACCTTCTTTAGGGGATCCTCATGTTTTCCTTTATCCAGTGCATCCTTTGTAGAAATGTCTTTCTTAGGATGAATTGAAGAAGGTAAATTAGCTTGAGAATCCCTTGTAGAATTCCCCGTCTAAGGGTTTGCAGACACCTTTTTATTTATGAGATTGTATTGCTTCTGAAACCGCATAATGGAATTTTGGTAGCCCTTCTTATATTCCTGTGTTTCCATTGACACATATCATCATTTTCCTGCATAAACTTCTCATTTTCATCCATAAATTGATTATGTTCTTGTTTAGTTAGGAATACATTTGTTTCAGTATCATCACAACAATGTATGTTATCTTCAAGAGATTCTTCAAAATTTTCATCAACATAATTATTTTGGAAGGGGGGCTTGATTTGTTGATCACCTTGATTCCTTTGGTCTCTATGTCTGATCTGTGTAACTGGTAACCTTCTGAAATTTGGATTTTTGTGTTGAAGTTCAGTTTGATCTCTTATGGCAGGCTTGTTATCAAAGGAAAAATTTTCCACCAACCTTTCCACAGTTTTTTACCATTAGATCAAAGTTTCCATCTGATGACTTAGAAGTTGAGGGTTGATCTTCTCCTTGAAATTTTTTCATATTAGTTTCAGGATTACACTTAATCTTTCCTGATGCCATCAGATTCACTTCTATTTCAATTGCATCATTCATCATGTCATCTAGTGTAGTAGATCTCATTTCCCTCTGTAGTAAGGAAAATTCATTGTCAAAGGAATAAACATAATGAAGTTGGGAAGCTCCAAGAGGGGGTTTTACTTCAATAGGGATTGCATTGTAAAGACTCATGAATTTGGTTCAAAACTCCTGAAATGTTTCACTGGGTGTTATTTTTAAGTTATTGTAGTGAGTAAGTAATTGAAGAGCATTCTTTTTGTCTCCCCATATTGGAAGAAAGGTTGTCTCAAAAGATGAAAAATTAGGGATACTTGCTGCTGGAAGAGATTTAAACCATTTTCCGACCTCGCCTGAGAGACTTTGTGCAAACAATATCACTTTAACATCTTCATTATCTACCTCCTCTAGGTCAACAAAGTCATTAAACAAATATAACTATCTTTTTGATGATACATTCTCTTCTACATCATATGATTTGATTCTTTGATTATAATTTTGAGGGAGATCATGCAATTAAGCAGGTAAGACAAAGGGAGAAAATCTTTCTTCCATGGTTTTAGTAGGAACTTGGATTGGTTGAACAATATGACTGGGAATCACAACAGTTTAATGGAAACAACATAAATAAAATATTGAAATTTCTTCTCATCAAACAAAATTTTAGTCAAGTTAGATTCGGATCTAGATCTAAGCAAAGTCTGCTCAAATTTTATATCAAAATCAAGATCATCAATGCCCTTCACTCTGTCCTTAGGCAATGATAAATTTCTATCCAAAAAAATAACTGAGTCAACTTCCTTTTCTTTTCTTTTATGTAAGAGCTTCTCAGGATCAACCACATATGTTATAGGTTGTGGATCTGGGTTTATCCTAGTGTAGATCTTCTTTGGAGCGAGGATTTCTAAATAATTTTAACTTTTTACAACTGATATTAAAACATGAAGTCTCCAAGGTAAATGTTTTCAGCCAATATTATGTATGATTATCTGTTACCCTAAAAAATCAAATCCGAAACTTTAGTCGTTCTTTCCTATGGAAACTTTTACTTATGTTCCCCGGAAACGACGCCAAAATGTTAACACTATGTAAATTGCCTAGAATGAGAAAGAAACTTACAAAGGTAACCACAAAACCAATTTAGAACTGAAACTATCCATTTTAGTTCGGAGAGGTATCTCTCTTGTCACTTAGTATCTAAAAGATAGGTTTTCTTTTGAGGATCAGAGGCTAGATCTTGGATTAGATCAAGAGGTTTTTAAAGTTTTCTAGAAATAAGGAAAGGAAAATGTTGGGCAATGGCGTCAACTCTGAAAGAAAATGAAATTAGTGACTGGTAGGTAGAACTCTCAAGGAAGAAAAGGCTAGGTAGGTGATAATCTTTCAGTTTTTAAATTTTCTATTATAGAATGGGAGAAGGAGAAAACACATAAAAAAATTCAAAGCACCAATAAAGATGAATTCTAATGAGTTAAGAATAAAAGACAATGTTTAAATCGCTTGAATCTAAAACATCATTTTTAGATGAATTTCAGACCATTTGATTTCCAAATTAAACATATATGAATTTGTATATGAAAGATAAAAAACCAAGAAGAACATACATGAAAAGGAACACAGACTTTGGGTCATCACCACTAGAATCTTTGCTATGAAAATTTCATGACTTTTGCACTAGTGTTTCATTGAAATTCAGAAAATTTGTACAATGTTCAAGACCAAATATCCTTTGTGCTTCTTCCAACCCTTTGTACATTCAAAATGATCATATATATAAGAAAACTACCTCGCTAGGATAGAGAAGTCGAACATCACTACTATCCTATGATTCTCGATCCGATTACATAAAAAAATGAACAAATTTAAACTACTTGCTAAAAATAGAAATTTGCCTTGACCATATTTAATACATACAATATTCTTATCAATAAAAGATTCTTCAAAATATTATTTATTTTGAAGCTTATGTGTTTCATCAGGGATAGTTGGAGATGAATCTTGGACTGATCTGAGCGCTGACAAGGCTCCCTATCACCTTTGCGTAGCAAGCTACTGTAATTCGTTGTGTAACTGCAATCTACAACAGTTGTGTAGCGAGTTTACACATCGTGGATTTCTTTAATAAATTTCGTTTAGGAGGTGGATGCAACATTGTTGGAGGACAAAAATCATTGTTATGTCATTCACCAATCATTTCCCAATGTCCTTTTACACTCTATGTACCTACAGTACTTGCATAGTGTGATATCGGTACACAAGTTCTGTATAATGTCAATTTCTAGCCAAAACTCAAAACAGTTTTAAACCTTGGTTTATCAAAAAACAAAATTGTGAAATCATGCCTTCTATATATTAGCCACCTCTACCAGTAGGTGAAAATTACCCCTAGCTTCATCATTAACCATTATATTTTGTTTCAAAGACTTATTTTCCTTTCTCAATGACAAATTTTATCTTTTCAAGTTTCCCACTTGCCAAAACAGAAGTGCATTTCTCTCAGCTTTGACTCGACATTTGTAAGAGATGCACATGCATTTATAATGGTTGGTCCACATTCTTTAAAATGTCTCTCAATCCTTAGATTTGATATATTCTTTTCTCTTCCCTTAGTTGAATAGTTAGGTCTTGAGCTTCCCTTAGTTGCTTGTTTAGCTACTTGATAGTTTTCTCACTCTCTCCAGGTGAAGTGTGATTTTTTTCAACTGATATAGGTTGTCCTTGATCTTGTGTCTCCTCTCCAATCTTGCATTCTAAACTTATCCTTCTGGCTTAGGATATTTTTAAAGGGACTGTGGGTTTAGGGAAATCCATTGTTTTAGGAATTTTCCTACTTTCCTTCTCTTTAGAACCTTTGAGGTCGATTTATTCTTTGAGCCTATTGCATCTTGTGGAGTTTGAATATCAGAAACTCTCTCATCCAATTTCCTCTTCATATCCCTTTTATCATGAAAGGACTGAGCTATGATGTGTTGAGGTTCCTTAAGTTGATCTTGTATCTCTCTTATTAATTTGTATTTCTCTTCTGACTGAACCTGGTCTTCATCCATTTCTTGAGATGAGTGTTCAATAGATTATGTATGCAGGGCAGGTACACGTAATCTTTTAGAAGTTGACCTTGTGATTGGGATACTCTCTTTTGGTGTTTCCTCCACCTCATTGGCAATGTGTAGCCTTATACCTTTCTTCTTAGCTGGTTGGCTAGGTGAAGAATCATCAATTTCCTTTCCTTTCCCCATGTCCCGTTCTGCAGACCCTTTTTCTTTCTCACTTGAATCTATAGAAGCAACTTTGTCAGCAGATGAGGGGGTGTCTCCTTTGGGATATAAATGAATGTTTGTTGAATATAAGAAGGAATCCCAATCTTTTTTCAGTTTCCTGAGTTCTTCCACCACTAAAAACTTTACTAGAGAGAAGTGAAAAAGACTAGTCTTAAGATAATCAAACCTAACTTGTACCCTATCTCCCATTTTTCCTAAGCTTCTATACAAGTAGAAAGGTAAATTGAAAGGGTTCTTCCCTATGAAATGCATCAGAAGCCTTATGTTATATTGGTATACTCTATGAAATCTTCCCTTAGAAGTGAAATATCGTTGGACCACTCTTAACAAATTTTCATAATGTTCCAGTATGCATTCTCTTGGAATCAGACATGATTTTAGGGATGGAAATTTATATTAAAATTTAGAAACGTGGGCTAATATTACTAGTCGCTAATATGCAAAATGTAAAATTTTTGGGGAAAGTTTTGTAAAAATATTCCATAGGTTCAGCGCATTAAAATGCATGCAAAGACAAAGTGTCGTGTTCAAGGGAGACTGTAAGAGTGACCTGTGATGTTTTCAAAAATTGCTTGTCTTGCTTCCTTCAATTTTTTCCCCTATCCAAATGGATGAGTACCTCTTTTTAATTTAACGAGCTTGAGGAGGGTAAGACATGCTTAATATAACTCACCTTCGGTAAGTCCCTCTTCCTTTGTTTAACGAACTAGAAGAATTAAGGGTTCGGTCCCATATGGGCCCTTCAATGTATGATTTTTTAACGAGTCCATAGAAGGTAAACTTAGTGATTTTTCATGTTTAGAGAGTATGAAAAGAACTTAAAGATGACTCCAGGGTTGTCCTTTTTTGTAATGTTAGTCTCGCGAGGCCGAAAAAGAGATAAATTATCACTCGAAAGACACCCTTTCAAACCTTTTAATGAGTGGGAAAGGTAGCAAGATCACTCAACAATATTTTTCATGTTTAGTGAGTCTGAAAAGAGATTAAAGACGACTCCAAGGGGTTCCTTTTTCGTGTATCCATGCGAGTTAAAAAAAGAGATAAAATTTTACTCAGTTATGTTCTCATTTTTTTTGAGCGGGAGAAGGAACTAAGGCCTTGCTCGTTAATGCGAAAAGATAAAAATTGAACTTAACCGCTTCGAAACCTGTCACTAATGATAAAAACTGCATACCAGGATATTAATAATATCTCCAAAATGATTTTCAAAACCCAAAATAACTATGGTTTTAGAAAAAAATGAAATCTATAATAGTAATATAGGGTAAAAAATGTCTTTTACCAACTCATTTTGTGCCAAAACTTCTAGTCGTGGAGAAATTGACGTTGGAGGGTGATTCTTGGATTCATTGGTGCCAGAGCTATAGTCAGCCACTTATTCTTCCGTCTAGATCAGGTTGGTCCTCAACCCTTTCCAAACATTTTTCATGGTTGAAAATTTATTTTTAGGTAATTTCTTGCTTTAAATTTGATGCCCTGGAGGGCCCCAAGAACCAAAGAGGCTCAACGCTCCCCTAAATGGCTAGGGGGAGCGCTATTAAAAATTTCAACGCTCTAGTGAGCCTATTGGTGGTGTGCCAATGCTCTGATGAGCCTGTTGGTGGTGCACTAGCACTCTGATGAGCCTTTTGGTGGGGCGCTATGTTAGAAAAACAAGACCGCAGAGCAATAAAATAAAAGAAATGTGGAAACAAAACACAGAAGATACACAATACAATAGAGACACAGATTTACATGGTTTACCCAGTGTGGGCTACGTCCACCAGAGAAATTGTCAAGTCCTTCCTTTATTATTATCCAACAAATGAAGGGATATAATCTACAGAAAAACCCGATGTAACTTCCTCTTCTTTTTTTCACAGTCTTCTCTCTCAG